>JAYMFT010165502.1:0-10454 GCA_038088735.1 Panulirus argus | reverse complement strand
CTTCGGGATGCGGATTCCCCTCCAGACACTCCCGGGAAGTGTTTTGAGGGTTGTCGTGAGGAAACGGGAGGCGCACGAGTGACGACGTTCCCTGAGATTTCACACTCGCACTCACACGCTAGAGTCGTCCAAGGCAGCTTTTCACGGTGACCAGACACGGTATTTCAGTTTTCGGCAGCGCAGGACCGCGGGAGAACGTGGGTGTTGAGTCTGGCGCTGTCCTCCAGCGGCGTGCTGGCCCAGGGAAGCAAGCAACCCCCCCTCCCCCACCACCACCTCTACCTCTTCCCCTCCAGCGTGGAAGTGGCCCATCTTGGAACGCCGTTAATACGGGATGCACGTCAACAAAGGCTCTCAGAACCCATAACAGGTGATGCGGACTCGGGGAAACCCAGTTGGCCGACTTTTAGTGCGGGCATAAGTGGCGATGTGTGTGTGTGTGTGTGAGGGCGTTCCGGCACAGGTCCACACGGCTGGCGGGGTCTAGGTCGGGAGGGGGTCGGGGAAGAGGCGGCGGCGGAAGGGCGGCTGAAGCAGGCCGCCCCTACCGCCCGCCGCCGCCGCATGACCCCCTCTCCTTGAAGCAAGCAGCCCCTGCCGGCGGACGTGTACATTATTTATGCCTTGGCCCGCCACAGTACGACGAAGCCAAGTGCACGGGAGGGGCAGACTCCTGTCACCCCCTTTGTCATGACTCAAGCACCACAGTCGCCACGGACAGTCACATGACAGCTGTCCAAGTGTTACTTAACAGACATTTCGCTGTAATGCTGAGGGGTAGATAATAACGCCGAGGTCATCTTCACTACAGCTGCGTTAGACCCGAATCCGCGTCACCCTTCTTGATGAACCTTGTCTCCAGCTCACACTCGACGCCGCTGGACCGTTCAAGGGTGATCAGGTCAATGACTTATCGTTCCTAAGCCCTCGACGCCACTGGCCTGTGACGTGACCCTTGCAAGTCAGGTCTGATCGCATCTTCACTACACCCTGGACACCACTGGCCCTTAGTGGAGATTTCTTTTGACCAGACCTCTACGGTTATGATTGCAAATAGGGGACGAGGGATCGTAGGTGGCGGGAGGTGAAGGTGGCGAGAATGATTCAGTTGCTTTAGCGTCTTGCCCAGACTGTGGGTTGAGGTCGAAGTGTCGGTCGGAGAGAGCTAGGAGGGTGGGTGGCTGGAGTGTGTTGGGCAGGTAGGTGGCGTTGGAGGGACCGAGGGATGCTCTTGATTCCATTTCCCGCACCTTTCCTAGTTCCTTCCACCCCCTCGTTGTGTGGTGGATAGGGAGGAAGACCAAGCTGTGAATAGGAGGCATAGGCGAGACTGGGAAGAATGGAAGCCGTGTAGATTCCTTGCGTTCAGGCGCAGGAAGACCATGTGTGTGTGTGTGTGTGTCTTGAGTGGACAGCGACAATAGAGACTGTAGCTGGAGGATGATGATGATGATTAGGGCATCCAGACAAAAACTTTGAAACGAATTTCTTGTTGATATATGTAAACGAATACGAACGGCTCTCATTTACATGTCTCGTGGTCTTTTACTCACCACTGATGGCGAACCATGCCGTAAACAGGCTAGCACTGTAAATAGATAGATGATATATCATTTCATATTTAGTTTCTCTATAATTTTGCTTTTCGAGTGGCAGTCCCCACTGGTGGGATTTTTAACACGGATACCGTATAAATCCCCTCCGCCCATCCCCGCGATAATGCTGTGTTCAATCCTCTTTGGGAATTCGTAGGCTTACTGTGTCCACGCCTGCCTGCCGTTGCTACGTATCTGTATATTACTCTCGCGTTGCCCCCGTCTCTCAACCTCGTATCATGTGTGCACCATGTCTTAACCCCTGTGTGTGTGTGTGTGTGTGTGTTTGTGTGTGTGTGTTACGGGGAGGGAGTTTTACACTCGTGTTGCCCCCTTGCATGCACCATGTCTCAGACTTATGTATTTACATACATAACTTGTATCTACGTACATATGCACATACCCCAGCTTAACGCCAGGTACCCATTCATCGACTAGACCCATTAGGGGAAGGAAAACAGCTGGGTTGGCTGTGGGACGCTACCGGTACAGCTTGCTGTTTACCCAGGCCACAGAAGATGGCACACACCAACCAACCTGCCTGCTTTGTGGACCGACCCTTGGGGTATAACAAACCGCAGGTTACAGGGTATATAGGAGCCCCAGACACTCCTCCGCCAACCAGGCTAGGTGCAGTGTGTGTGTGTGTGTGTGTGTGGCCCTCACAGGACCCTTCGAGGACCTTGAATTAATCCCTCGAGCACGATGACTCACCCCCCCGCGATAACGAGTCTCAAGTACGATGGCTTACGCTATCGTACTCACGGCCTAAGTCGCTGTACTTAATGGGGTTGAATTCCACGTTCACCCCGCAGTTGTGTCTGTGTGTTGGTGTGTGATCCTCTGTCTATGAATTTTCCTGGTTTTGGCGGAGTTACACGCGCTTGGACTCTTTGTTTATGCTGCTGGGATGTCCCAACACACACACACACACACACACTCCCTGGCACAGACGTGGCCTCCCTGCCTCTCTCACCAAATTGAATCCAAACTTTTTTTTATGGTTTTCCTTCGAAAGAAAGTGAGAAATATTACACGAGTGTGCGTTAGGAATATTTCGACATTGTTCACACGGAACGGGCGTGTCTCATTCGCATCCCAGCCCACCAATGCTTGGCGCCCGCACCCACACATCGTCAGTAGTCAGGGCCACTCCTGGAGCCAGCTAACTATCGTCATTGGGACGCCTCACTCAGAGAGAACCAGGTGCTCGAAGCCTCGCAATACACCACAAGAAATTAGGTCACTCGTAAAGAGATTAGCACACAGGCAGTTCGGGAACTTTTGAACTGGAAGACGAGGGCGATACTTAATTCAGTGACTAGAATGGAGATTCCTGTCGAGGGGAAATGATATTACAGACGTACGGAAGAAGAGCCAGAAGGTCGAGCACTGCAGAGTATAGACCGTCTTCTGCTGCGCCTACAGCAGGAAAATGAATTACGTCACCTGGGGATAAACCTCCCCCGAGAAATTCCTTGTCAGATCAAATCCATTCCTCATACGTAAACCAACATATACACGAACTGGATTAGAAGTACTTTTCGTGGATGACAAAGAAAACGATTTTGAACTGAATCACGGAAGAGAAAAGCCACGCTTTCTCTGCTGTTCTTGATTAACACGGCCGGTGGCAGCAGGAGGATACGAGAGACGAGGAACAATGCTAAGTCTTTTCTGACCATTTCTCTTTCCATGTCCGAGTTAAAGACGATGGGAGGAAGCGGCGTGGCGTCACCTCATCCGGGACATCCCCGATCCCCCATGCGCGTCTCTCGTTACCCCCGAGGAGCCCTGGGCCCCACCAGGCCATTGTTGCCCGGCAGAAGACAATAAGCCGCGCACACACAAAGTCCTTTCAGTCCTCCTCGGGGGGAGCATGATTCCTCCGCCGCTCAGGCGTGTCAGGGACTCGGCGTCGACCCAGGGGTACAAGCGCGCGTCTTCCCTCCCTTATAGAGGACTACCCGACGGACAGACAGACAGACAGACAGACGTAGCCAGTTGGTGGTGTAAAGCCTCCTCATGACTGTGTGCAAGAATTCTCAAAAAGGGAATGAATATGCGAGAACAGCCATCACCTCCTCTTGAAGCAGAGGAGGCAGCTCAAGGATCTGTAGCTGAGGCGAATCTCAGAACGCAGTTCGTGGTTAGTTTTAGGGAAAGACTCTTGAGCGTAAATCCACGGCGAAAGAACTTTGGCTTATGGTTGGGTAAAAGCATAATCTGTTCGTGGGAAGGTTATTAACGTTATTGAGAGGGGGCGTCTCACGAAAGTGTGCAGCGTGTTGAGTTGGGGGCTGCATTACCCACTTACTGTAATTGCCTCAAATGTCTTATCACCCAGGCTGTAAGTATATAAGTGTCGTCGCATCGTTTATTTCGAAGTAAATCGTGAAGTGTATAAGTAGACTGGCGAGGTAGGACAAACTCACAGAGAATGACCAATGTTACGTGATGTTATTTGTACCTCATATTTTATCCGCGGTATCTGGTGGCATCCTTGTAATGAAAGTGAGCTGACTTTTTCAGTATACGTTTTTTTTTTCTTTTTTGCCTCGGTAAATGTGTTTCCTGGTTCTGTAAATGATTTTCATGATTTTTCATTTGGTTTTATATACGCGATTTAGCCTTTTGACAAATTCGTCTAGCGTTATTTTTTCTTTTCAGGATCTGACGTGTGTGTGTGTTTTGTCACGGTGGTGATGATTGGTTGTCGAAGACTCAAGGATTCATTAGGAAAGTCAGGGGACGTGTCGTACTGTCAGGTGATGTGGGGGTATCTCTATATATATCAGAAGAGTATATAAATACCTTATCAGCGGGTCAGGTTTTTATGGTGGGTGGCCCGGCCTCAGGTGGGGAGGAGGGCTGAGTGGTGGTGGTGCGTTGGAGGGGCCAGTGTTGTCGAGAACCTGGCCCTAGGTGGGGAGTAGGGCTGGGTGGTGGTGGTGGTGGGTTGGAGGGGCACAGTGGTGGCGAGAACCTGGCCCCAGATGGGGGGGGGGCTGGGTGGTGGTGTTGGTGATGGTAGCGGCGGATTGTCGGCAAAATAGGATCCCCAGCCCTAGACATCCAGGGCAGCACCCGACCCTCAACAATCCCTTCTGGAAACATGCGAATGTGGCCAGGTCTCGTTCACCACAAGGGGTGGAGGGAGAGACCTTCCGTGCTGCCGAGAGTACTTAATGACGAGATAGGGCGAAAAAGGGCAGGGCTAGCGCGTGGCGCTAACCGCTCACTTACGAAAATACAGAGAGTCGAGAGTAATGAGTCTTGCGAGTTACGTGTTGCCGCTGCTGAGTGTAATGTACGAGATGGAGGGACCGTATGCTTTGAGGGCGGAACGTCAGCTGCCCACAGTGTGTGTGTGTGTGTGTGGGCGGAGCAGAGGGAAAAGACGAGAGTACGCGGGCCAAAATGGTGACACATGACAAGAGCCACTGAAGGCGCAGCATCTGGCCCGCCGAGCAGCGCTCCTGCTAACCCTCCCGATGCCCGGGCGGGGAAGGACCGGGTTCGGGTCCTGGTCCATGGCCTGCTCACCACACGGAGAGAGAGAGAGAGAGAGAGAGAGAGAGAGAGAGAGAGAGAGAGAATATAAATAGAGGGGGAGTACCCACGCACAGGAGGAGAGTGTTGATATAGGGATGGAATCAGTAGGGATGGCAGCATTGGTAGGGATGAGAGTGAGGGAGTGGCGGGTTAGGGATGGAACATCAGAAGAAGATTTTTTTTTTCTTCTCTTCTTCGTCCAATGTGAAGTGTGAGTGACGGAGGTGATAACATTTAAGGGGAGGAGAGCCGACCCCGAGTATGCTGGGTGGCTGGCTATTCCCGGGGTAGTGACGCGAGGGGTGGTGGGCAGCAAGGCAGGTGGGTGGGTAGCAAGAGGGTTGATGGGAGGGGCTTTTGTGAGGGCAGGGCGGTGGTGGCAGAGAGTAATGAGTACTCATAACAAGGGATTTTCAGGATAGAGTAGAGGGTGTGGTTATCCCAATATGATTTTGGTACTTGAAAAGTTGAGTCTCGCGGTGTTTTCAAATTCGGTATTGGTTAAACTTGTGAAATGTAACAAGACTAGTAAGTAGAAACGACGTTTCTCTAGTTTTGAATCTAAGAAGGCTGTTGCTTCCCTATTCTGAGGTGGTGCATAGAGTCCAAATTAAGAGAGGTGATATGTTCAGTGCGAGAAAAAGAGATATGTTCAGTGCGAGAAAAAGAATGAGGAAAGGTCCAATTGCAGAAGCTGTTGAGGGTGCCGTATGTTAAGGAACAGACAGACTGACGATTGAAAGCAGTTATATTAGCACATCTGTTGAATTCGACACACTATATTTATAAGTTTTCTTTTGAAAGCATGCTTGACTGTACATTATGACAGCTTTGCAAATGATGTCGAACAGAAGTGGAGACAGCAAGAGTTTCTTCAAGGCCGGACACACACACACACACACACACACACACACACTGTCCCTAATGAGGGAGGGACCAGAGCAAAGGCAACCAAGCTGATATACCGAAGAGACGCAGGACTAATTCACACTCCTGCCAAGATGACCTCCGCCCTCTGGCGTGATATGATGTTCCTCTGTGACGCTCTCCCGCCATAAACTAAAACGTTGGGGTACAAACCCATAATCTGTGTCATCTCTTTAAAGTCTTGTTAAAACAAATAACTTCGTTGTACTGAACATAATATTTAATTTCAGGTTGACTTTCCGTGCTCAGATTATTCTGGGCAACGTTTCCAACTGCCTCTCTTCTTCAGCAACACTGCTCTGTCACACTTTCGTAAACACTCTGGAACGTAGATATGATTTTGATTCTTGTTTAAGGATAAACAGATTTTTTGACGTTACGACAAATGCATAGAAAAAAAGATTTTCTTTTCTCCCTCCTCACCTTCAGTTTGCGTTTCTTGCAACGTTCCTTTAAGATAAACTTTTATATTTTTTACTGATATCAGTTGTTCTTGTATCTGATTGAAGATGGGTCTTTGGCCCTCTTGAGAAAATCCAATTTCTATATATTACCAAAAAAGAATAAAAAAAAAATTCCACCTTCCTTTCTCATTCTGCTCGTGGTTTGATGTTACCTCCCCTGTCCACATAATTTCTCCCCCCCCTACCCTCTCTCTCCCCACCACGTTGGTTTATCACCCCACACTTCTCCGAACGCACCCAGATGTACTTGCCGGTCCACTACTGCTTACCAGGGCTCTTGACTCAACTCGTAAAACAACCTCCTTATCTCTCATTCCCCATCTCTCGTCAGTGGTACTCTCCTCTTTCATTGTATATATATATATATATATATATATATATATATATATATATCATGCAAAACTAATTATAGACGAGCATAGATTCACGTCGTATGTATTTTTTGTGAGAGTAGCTTATCTCCTGTTATTTTCGAGGTGAAGCAGCGCACGTGTGTCCATCAGGCAGTCAGGTTCTCTTCCGTATCGCCCCCTCGCATTTTTATCTCCCCATCCCATCGTGCGGAGTCTTTGCCAGGCCCTCGCGTGACGCGCTCTGCTTCAGGGAGGGTGATGCAAGGGGCACAGACAGTCTCCCGCTACCGCTGTAGCACCGTCGAAGTTGTTCTGGGAAGTTGCCACATCGCAACGCGCGACATCCGTACTCTCCAAGCCGTTTGTGATGGTTATGTGTCGACATAACGTCGTGGGTCCTCTTTTACGTTGCATCACAGAGCTTTTAGTATACACGTATACGTTGTACCGTTTATGCCTCTGTCTTTTTAAGCCAATGATACGACGGGTCTTACAGGTGGGTGTGTGAAACAAGGGTTGTATGGCAGCCTATGCTCACTCCTGCGGAGGGCTAGCCACCCTACCTCATCGCCACTGCGCCCACCCTCTCTGGCCACCACACCTTCCCTCATTAACACTACTGTATCACTTCCTGGCTATCACACCAAGCCACATCGTCACCAGGTCCTCCTTCCCTGGCTACTAGACCTTTTCTCACCGCCGCCAGTCCCTTCCTCCCTGGCCATCGCGAACTGAACGGCGGAATAGCATTGTTCAGTGGTTCCAGTCACTCATCCTCGCCGTTTTCCCTCTTCATGCCACCCATGTTGTCGGCACAACCTTCCCGCTCTAGAATAAGATATTTTCCCCGAAAATATTCGGCCACCAGATTCCTCCATCCTGTTGAGGAAATGGATGAATTATTGGCAAATTTGTATGAGGGTTAGATATCATACGTCTGGCAACTTCTTCGACGTGTCTACAACTGTGTTCGGGGCTTAGTTGTCGTACGTCGTAGAACTTCTTCGGCGTGTGAGGAGAGAGACAGATAAACGGACGTATTGACAGAGAGACAGACTAAACCGCCCTTTTTATGAAACAGCTGACTTCACCGAGTTTGGGAAATGTGAGGGGACACGTCTGATCGTGACTAGAGCCAGGTCAGGGCAAGGCAGAGTCCGGTAGTACAGGGACAAGGCACAGTAAGTTAGGGCAAGGCAGGGATAAGACAGGGTACAGTAAGATAGGGCAGGACAGAGCAGGGCAGGTTAGGGCAAGACAGAGCCGCGGTCGGCCGCCCCAAGATAGCCTGCTCCCCAAGGTCGCTGAAAATAGCAGATACGCTGAACGCCTACCGTGTCGAGTCCCTTTGTTGCCTTGTGCCAGCTGGTGTGGCCCGCGTGTTGTGTGCGGCCCGCCGAATCCACTCTGTAAGTGTGAGGGCCCCGTATGTTATGTGGCCAACCGTGGCCACCCTACAGGTGTGTGGCCTGCATGTTTCGTGGCCCAGCGTGGTCGCCCTGCATCGTGTGGCCGTATTGACCACCCCGTCTTGTGTGGCCTAGCGTGGCCATTCTGTACTGTGTTTCGCAAATCGTCACCCTGTACTCTGTGGCCCTTAGTGTGGCCAACCTGTACTGTGTGGTGTGTGTGCGGCCTAGTATGGCCCGCCTGGATTGTGTGGCCCAGTAGGGCCTGTCCACTGTATATAGCCCGTCTGTAACCCTATGAGTGACGTGTGTCGCCAAGTCTTTATGACCTTTTGTGGCCCAAGTACTGCTCATAGCCATCTTGGATGTTTCCACGTGTGGCCAGCCATCCTGCCTGTGGCTCAAAGTGGGCTTTTCTGGCCACAGTCTGTTCCGTGCAAGTCATGAGAGGTGCCCGTCTTTTTACGTGTCTTAAGAAAAAAAAAAAGAGGGAAGCTGTTGGCTCCAGTTGCCAGTTATTTGTGAGGGAAGCGCAGATGTTCGGATTTGCGCTTACGTCGTAGGCAATGTTTAAAGGCTCATTTAAGCTGGCATTCGACGGACCGTAGTATTGTCTGTTTTGATGTATCCAGATATCGCTTGTTACACACACACACACAAAAAAAAAACGCACCGATCCGACCAGGGTCCGGCCATTAAAGGTATTTTTGCACGTCGCTTGGCAAGCAGAGAGTGGTGGGCAGGAAGTGCAGGCCAAGAGACATTCTTCACGGAGGGGAGAGAGAGAGAGAGAGAGAGAGAGAGAGAGAGAGTACATGGAGAAAAAACATAACGGAAGGTCCGTTGGGCCCGTTATCTTAAGTTATTTTGCTTATAACTTGCTTCTGTCTATTGCTGTCCCTGTAAGGAATCTCCTCAAGTGAATCAAGTAGAGACAGATGAGAGGAAAGTTTTCTCCTTCCCCCCTCCCCTCCTCATCCCCACTCACTCTGGCAACACAACAGCTAGCGAGAGAAAAGAATGGAAGAACCGTCTTTTTTTTATGAATTAATTATGCACGGAATTAAACAGGATTAGACCAAAGGGAAAAAAAAAATCCTACAACAAAATCTTTCTACATTATCCCTTGCTCTGCTTCACTACACTACACTCTGGTATAGTTGGTTTTATTAGTCTGGCCAGAGTTTACTTAGGTTCTAGAATGACAGAAATGAAGTATGCGTCCCTGCACTGTTTTCCCTGGTAATCATTTAAATGATACACACAATGATGAAGAATATGCCCTCCAGGGTATTTACAGACTTTGCATTAACAACATTTAATGTTACCTTTGTTCTGTTGTTCACCGTATTTATTTCCATAACGAACTTCTGCCCTCATTAGCGTTACATATTTCAGCTTTTTTGTTTTTCCGAAAAGATCCTTGCAATTTACGTTGTCGAAACTATTAGAAAACTCGTACGCTTCCATTAGGTAACCGCAAAGTCTACGCTTCTTAAAGCATAAAGAGATTTTATTTAACTTCCTCTGTCCGCCCTTCGTGCAACATTTCTCGTGAAGTTGGAAATGGTTTTTATCGCTCGTCTTTGTTCTAGTTCAGCTTTTCCTCGCTTTTCTTGTTTAAGTTTCATGAGCTGGATTATCAAGGTGTGTTTATACCAGACCGTTGAAAAAGATAAGTCGGAGTTGCTTCTAACGACGTTTTTAACGACAACGAAATATCCAATAACCTCCAAAATACTCTTTTATGTGAATACTTTACTCAGTAATAAACAGCAGGTACTCATGTACAGTCTGTTCGATTGCTGTCCTTGAGGTACAAGAGCGAAATACTTCCTATTATGAGCACTTTCTATTGTCTACCATAGCCTATCGAATATCAGAAATCCTAGCGTACCCTAACTGGCAAACATCAAATGGACTTGTTTGTTATATAGCCTAGGGAATATCTGTTTCCCAATATACAGTAGTTTCATCGGATAACATAACTGATATAGAGCGCTTGTTAACTTTTTTTTTAACTGTTAGTTTACCAGCCTAGCCTAGCTTACCCATCTAGGCTAAGCTTATCATACCTCTCTCTCTCTCTCTCTCTCTCTCTCTCTCTCTCTCTCTCTCTCTCTCTATATATATATATATATATATATATAT
>JAYMFT010165491.1:0-12341 GCA_038088735.1 Panulirus argus | reverse complement strand
TGTGTATATATACATATATATATATATATATATATATATATATATATATATATATATATATATATATATATATATATGAGGGACTATAAAGCGATAAGACCCTCTTTTCAGGAGAGTCCAGCGTTGTATCACGGTGCGACAAGCGGACGCCTATCGAACACGCGCCTTGAATTTCAGCGGGACCCGGGTACCGTAAGTGTGGCTTGAAATACTCTCTGTAATGATCGTTTTTAGATTAATTCAGCCAGACGGTACACCTCTTGAGGACGACGGTACTCGACCGCTTAGGGTGCAACGGTCCGATCCCTCCAATATGAGGCGAAAGGTTCAGGTAGTCGTGCTCAAAAGGACCGTTCCGTAGTGCTCAAGGGTTGTGAAGTCGTACTCAAAAAGGTCGTGCCCGAGCTATAAAAGCGTACGACAGTTCTAATTACCCACCCGTCCGAGGGCACCTAATTAATCACTGCTAAATGGCCATCGAGGCAATTACCAAGCTGTGAGGTTACGCTGTAAGAGTCTGAATTGTGGGCCGTGTCCCTTCCATCCAAATAAGTAATACCGCTCGCAGGGGAATATTTATGTTGCGAGGGAGATCTGTTCAATACTGCTGACCACTGCAGGGGTAATTGTGAAGAGGGGGAAGTGGGGAAAGAAATGGTGGCCAGTTCAATTAAAAAGGACAAATTGGTGCTGACTGGTGTTCTGGGAGCCACCATGTTTCATAATGAGGGACTATGGTGTAAACTACGGTTTTAAATCAAGTATTAGAATAATCATGGTGGCAATTAGGGAGCAATGGTCGTGTTGGTAGTGCGGATGATGACAGAGGAAAACTAAGGGACGTATGGCGATGCCATGTGAGCAACTAGTTAAAAGTGATGCGGAAGAGCTAACAGTAATTGAGGACAGTAGAGGGGAAACTATTTCTTTCTTTAATTTCTTTACGTGGAGGGAATCCCTTAAACCCTTAAGCCCGATGATGTAACCTTTGACCAGGCCCTTAGGGGTCAGACGACCCAAGGGTAATGCCGTCGAGAGACAGACAGATTAGGTAGTAAAAGGAGAAAAATAGACACACACACACACACACACACACACACACACATACACACGTACGTACGTTCTTTGAGCTACGAGAGAGAAAACGTCTTCCAGTCAAAAATGACGAAGTAGCGAAAAAGGAACACCCAAAAGCTTTTAGTGGCAATGGACTCGCCCAACTGTTGTCTCGACATAAGAGAAGCCTAGAGATTTGGTAGATGCAGGCGAGGTCGTGAGGGGACCGAGGATCACTTCCGGTATGGAAATGTGTGGCCAGGAAGTAGTACAAGTCCTAAGAGTGTACAGTGTGTACATCAGTGAAAACTCAACAGCCAGATGGGGTGATACGCCACCAATACCAACACCTTGTATTAACATATAAGAACGTGGACATTGAAAACAACAACATCAAATAAGACAAACCAGGTTCGAATACCTGACAAGGTCAGGCAGCTCACAGCCAGCCCAACTGTTCATCCTTCCCTTTGGCGACTGGCAGGTCGATGAATGGGTACCTGGCGTACGCTGGTGTGCGTGTGTATATGTGTGTGTGTGTGTGTGTGTGTACATAAGGTTATGACATGGCACATATATAAGGTTAAGAGACGCATATGGTAACACGTATAAAATTTCCTCGTATCACACAAACAGCTATGACCCAGATTCATTTAGACCACCATAAATTTACGTCCATGCATATCTATTAATTTGCATATGAAAGGCCTCCACTTGCGGTATAAATCACATTTCTGATGTCATATAAACACGGCATCAGAAACTAAAATAACACATCCAACGGTTGGTCAACAACAACTCTCAAATCACACACTACATTACAGGATAAAAACAGTCAAGTAAAACATTTATAGAAACCGATTTCGTAAAATGAATTGTCTTTTTAAGTCTCTGGTTTAGATTCGCACTCTCTGCGCCAGCTGGCGATGAACCCTGGAACTGAAAGTGAAGAAACTTTCCCTGGTGTAAAATTGCTGACGTCCCAACCCTGGGGAGTGTATCATTACTAGCGACTGCAGACGACAACGCATGAAGATCTACTTCGGGTCAAGATAATCAGCTGTCTGCTCTGCACGTTATTTATTGACATCCAAGACGTAGACAGTGACCTAATCTCTCTCTCGTATATCGTTGGCCGCCTCCCTGGCTGGGCCGGCGCACCTGCCGGAACTCCATAGAATCAACAAGAGCGAGAAAACGACGGGACGAAAAATATGATGAAACCCGAGCTCGGTAGAGAGGCGTCCCGCCCGTAGCCTCGCGAAGTACGTTAAGTAATTGTCGAGGTTGTGGCTATTGTTTCAGGGGCTCGGCTGGTCTTTCGTTGGGCTTTTGTTTGTTCCTGTTACGTCTTTTGTTGGGTCCTCTACACAGGCGGTTAATCTGACCGTTTGTTTTACGCCCTGTGTTTCAGGGCCTGCCTCGAGGTTCAGAAATTCATCTGCCGATTCATTTTCTAAAGGACGATTCTCAGTTCCAAAAATTCCCGACGGAGGAGAGGCGCTGGAGCTTTCGTCTGGGATGAGAGAAGCGAGCGGGGCCCTTGGTGACGCCTCAAGGTGGCTTGGAGAGGGATCACGGCTGGGAGGGAGTGGTGAGCAGGAGTCCTTTCTCTTTCCTCTCCTCTTCGCCACATCCTACCTCCTCCCCTGCACTGACCACACCACATACCATGCCTCGCCAGACACCACCACCATCGTCCGACCTCCAAGAGCTTCCTTAGAGCCTTACTGATATGAATACGAGTTCCTCACGTGTTCAGTATGTGTTTTTGTGTGTGCCTTCGCAAGTCTGTATATGTAATTGTGTTTATATGTACATATCCAGTCATGTATGTATATATGTAATTATGGATGAGGAGGACGCGGCCTCCCACGCCAGGGGTCTACTAACACTAACTCATCAGGCGTCCCTTACAACGCCCTAGGGGCAGCCATAGGCTTCCTCTTCTCCGTTAATACTGAAATATTTCCCTGGTAATGACCTCAGCTGCGCACTGACCACTAACGGGTAATGAGACACCTTTACGTATACCTCACGCATACCTTACGATGGTTTGGGAGATGTTCTACCCCCACAGCTCAGAGTGGGACCATGCTGTCGTGTTGGTCCTCTGCTCAGGCAGGATGTTAAGAGGCCACACCCAGAGGCTTACATAACCACCACATCCTGGCTGGTCTGACACAACGTGTTCACTACTTGTATAAATCATGTCCGGCATTTCTACTTTAAACATTTCAATGTTTCGAATGCCTGTAAGCAAAAGGATGAACACTTCAGTGTTCTGAAAGCCTATAGGCAAAATATTAAACAATTTTGGACTCAAATGCCTTTAGCGGTTTCTCCCTCAATATATATATACTGCTCTTTTCAATTTCACTGGTAAAAACTACAGAGTCTGCCATGCCTGTCGTGCTTGTAAGGAAAGATCTTGGAGCGCAGACTGTGAACGCGACTTGAGACAGAATCATTAATCACTGTCGCTACCGCAGAGGAGTTCCACTATTTTCCCTCCAAGCAAATTAGCTCGTGCAGCGATTAACTGGGCCATGAGATCGATGCCACCCACACACACACACAAGAGGAAAAACCCAAAGAAACAGAAAAGATTTTGAGACGATAATAATACGAGGTTCTCAAGTCTGTCTGCATCGTAAGCAACTCCGACACCGACTTCGGACGGAATCGGACCCTCAGATTACGGATTCAAGGAGTAAGTCGGTGAAAGGGGAACGCGCTCCGTTCCCGGGGGCGAAGCAGAGAACGCGAAGGACGCAAAACTTTCACAGTCGAGCTATTGGGGACAGCAGCGACCTTCACCCTCGAGACGGTCAGGAAACGACCCATTTAACGGCGAGAGTACCTCGTTGGGTACTTTTGCTGCCGAGGACAAACAAGCGTTCGTTGTTGTTTATTTCCTCAGCGTGAGGCGAGGGAGAGGATGAGAGGGAGGCTTCAGGATTCGTTGGTCGATGTTTCATCCTAGCGTCTAGACTCCTGCGGAGTCTTTATAGGTCTCCAGAGGATCCCCACAGACTAGTGTGGATCCCCAGCTGATTTACCGAGTCGTGCGGGGGGTTCTGTGTGCGCAACCGCCCGCCCGGGGGTGTCTGGAAACACAAGGGGAGAGAGGGGTGGGGCTAGCGAGAGTACACAGTGAGGCCGCAGGAGAATGAGGTTGATGAGGTACCTGATGAGGTAAGGGAGGAATGAGACGAATGCGGAGACAGGTTATGACCACGTGGTGTAAAATACCAGTACCACACACGTCACAACTACACCGGCAGGTCAGTCAGTCACCTCCCGAGCACAACCCACAACCTAAAACGAGAGGAGTCTCGGTTCGAAGCCTGTACGGAGAGTAATATCGGGAAGGCTTTGAAAAAATCCTGTACGATTCTAAGATCATACGGGGGCCATCTTGGCTCTATTAGAGAAAAGAAAAATGACCCTTTAAGGTTGACATATCCAAGGGTCTTTAACCCTCGAGCCTCATGAAATAAGTCTGGGGTCTGTGATCCGGATATAACAGACGCACGGACCGATAACGCGACATCCCTCGAGTCTCCAGATATCGGCAGTAATTATTACGACCGTCCGCTAATGTAACGTCCGCCAGACCCTGACACACGGGAACCTCTCATCTCGAGTGAATCTCCTCCGTTGCCTTTGAAGGAGTCTGACTTTCGCTCATTCCCCAAGACGACTTTCATCCTCTTAAGCCAACCAGCCGACCGGGCTAATTACCCGCCATCGGAAGGGTTGCCATCGCCTCCCACGGCCATGTATGGTGACAGCTTAGCGAGAGTGTGTGTGTGTAGAAAGGTTTGGACCCATCCACGACCCTCGACCTAACTTAAAACAGCACACAACACACTCTCCTCACCCCACGACGGGTTTACTCTCCCCTCAATCTTCTTCCCCCCCCCCCCCCCCCCGCCAACACACACACCACCCATCCCTCCACTCCCCACAGCTGGCCTCAGATGGGGTGGGGGATCGACTACAGAGCAAGGCTCTCTAAGGACGGACACACCCACAACACTCACACCCCACACATATCCGGCATACGTCCCTCAATCTGCTCTCAGTTTATCACATCTTCGGAGATGTCTTATGTGCTTACATATGCAGCTTTATAACACACACACACACACACACACACGCACACAGATATATAC
Source organism: Panulirus argus (assembly GCA_038088735.1). NCBI lineage: Eukaryota > Metazoa > Arthropoda > Malacostraca > Decapoda > Palinuridae > Panulirus > Panulirus argus. The sequence continues at coordinate 7,104 of JAYMFT010165491.1, read as the reverse complement.
CTTGCCTTACTTTCCTGCCCCAGGAGTCTAAGTGGAGAAGCCCACCATGTACATGGGAAACAGCGATCTAGTATAATAATAATAAAATATATATATATATATATATATATATATATATATATATATATATATATATATATATAATCAGCCAATCATACACCACAATAAACACGTCATTAGCCGATGAAAATTGAGAAAACCCATGTCATGGAACCAACCAATCATGCCTAAGAACAAACACGGCACTAACCAATCACATCCCGGAACAAACCGGTCATTAACCAGTCAGAGCCTAGAACAAACACGACCGAAGCCAATCAAGCCCAAGATACGAGAATATGTCGGTGAGAAGAGGCAAGCAATTGATCCAGCAATCTATTATTAGCAGGCATTCACGGGCTGCTGGTACCAGCACAGACACACGGGGCAATATAATTATAATCACGAAAAACGAGAGAAAAACAAATAATGATATTGCCACAACAATGAATAATAACAACTACAATAATAATAATAATCATAATAATAATAATAATAATAACAATATATTTAGGAGTTGGATGGTTCAAGTTGTCGTTACATACGCGTTTATCACGTTTAAGATAACGAGTCACCCTGTCAAGCACCCTTTGACAGCGTGAAGCCTCGCTTTTCTGATAAGGAACAGTCGCTCGCGGCAAGCAACGCGAAGCCCAAACGAACCCTATTATTCAAAACTCAAACGGTCGCTGCTTCGATTCCCTCTCCCGGGTAATTTACTCAAGAAACGAAACTCGGGTTTTGTATGAGAGTTATTCTATAACACGGTTTAAACACAACGCCTTTTGGCTTTCCTTCCCATTTCCTGAGGAGGGAGTTATGCCGAGCGTTCGTTGTTGCGCGTTTGTTGACTCTTCGTACTATCTGGTGCGAGCAGCCTCGCCCGCCCCACATACTTCGTCTTCCAATTAGCCTTGCGTCTTTCCTATGGTGGGGAACGGTAACCTACAGCCTTACGTGCGAGGGGTTAGCTTTGGTATTATTATTAATATTATTATTATTATCATTATTATTATTACTATTATTATTATCATCATTATTTTCGTCTTTTTCCATCTCATTTGAGGTAGCGTCAGGAAGGGACGAGTGAGCCTTCGAGGAAAAATTCCCCAAATTCATGCTTGGTTCCCTCTCTTTCTACTTTGGAAACTTGTGACCCAAGAGGGGAGGATTTCCAGCCTCCTGCTCCCGCCCCAAGGGCGTTCTTATTAGGGACACATGAAAGGTCTCCCTATTGATATGGTGTAGTTTCAAAAGTTTCATTATTAGTTCTCCTTGATAAAATTATCTTACTTTTACTACTACTACTACTTTTCCTACTACTACTACTACTACTACTGTATACACACACACACACACACATTTGGTTGAATCAAGAAAAGGTCATGCGTAACAAATCTCAAGTGGTGTGTGAGAATGAGCTTCGTTTTAGACCAAAGGTCGACTGAAATGCGTGAACCTGGACTCCCAGAAAGCATTTGACACTGCGCCACATAAAGAGACTGGAGAAGAAATTGTATCTTTGTGCAGGAATAAAGGAATGACTCCTTATTCCTTGGTGATACAGAGCAGAGAACTTGAGTAAGAGGAGCATTGTTGGAACGGGTTGGAGCTACCAGTGGCGTCCCGTAAAGCTTGGTCCTGGGGCCCACAGCTGTGCAAACAACTTTGCTGATGATGCCAAGGTCGTGAGAGTAACAAAGATTGCCAGGGGCCCCTGTCTAACTTTAAACTTGATCAGATACATGTCTGATGAGATTCAGTCCGAGTATATGTAACGGAATGAGGACGGGGGACAGTGGAACAAGGCTTCTGCACAATTATTATCTAGGAAGAAATAAACTGAGGGAATCGTGTGAGAGCGATTTAGGGGTCGACTTCCGTACCTAATCTGTCATCTAAGCTCCACATAAGGAGAGTTATCAAACAGATAAGCTGGCTGCTGACAAATTGCAGAATAGCATTTATTTACGTGTATACCGAAGTTTTCCTCCAGTCACAACACTGATCGGATCGAAACTACAGAATATCCATCTCTGGTCTGGTCAACGCACTTAAAAAAAAAGAACCGCATAGATTTTATAGAGAAGGTCCAAAAGTTGTCGACAAAGGTGATGCTCGAACTGAGGGATTTGAGCCGTAAGGACAAAAGCATCATCATCGTGTCTGATGAGATTCACTGACGTACGTTTACTGGATGTGCTGTGGTTTGTGTTTCATCTTAATAAGTAACTTACGTGCCAAGAGGAGCCTGTGGTTCCTTACGACAGTCATCTGACGGAGGGGAACAACACTTCCTTTTCTCTTTCTCAGGTTGTTCTTTAAAGTAGAGGGTGTTGGGGGAATGGGTGGTAATTCTTACCACCAGGGTCAAAGACCTTGGTCCACGAGGAACCTCGTCAACGAGGAGCCCTGGTCAACCTCGAACTCAGGAAGGCTCTCAGTGCCCACCAAGTTCCTACCAACAGGAGAAGCCCTCACCATCAGAGGTCCCACCATCAGGCAAGCCCCTCGCCGTCAGAGGAGGTCTCACCATCAGGCGAACCCTCTTACCATCTGGGAAAGTCGCATCATCAAGGACGCTGACACTATCACAGACGTCCCCCCCCCCACCCTGGGGCCCTCCCCACCACCACAGTACTGGTAATTAACGCGAGAGACCGATACTTCAACATTCCCTTTCCACGCTCGATCAACGCCGGCGGGCGTCAAATTCGCCGAGGCCCCGACATCTAATTAGTTGCTGGCTGGAGTCATCGGCGGCGAGGCAACTCGGTTCACTGGCGCCCGATTGACACGAACAACCGCGGCAATCAGGGCCTAACTTGCTCATTACGCCTGATCAAGTTCCAGGCAGTTCATTGGCGCGCAGGTGAACTGTCTGGCGCGGGATGAGGAACGTGTCCCGTGGGGGGTGACACGATTCCCCGACGGGGATCCGACAGTCGCAAGGGACTGACGGTCCATTACGACAGTACGACCCCCCCCCTTGCGAAACGACGGAGCAAACCCTCGAACACGACGATGCGACACCTGGACACGACGGTACGGACCTCTTAACGCGACGTTCCGACCCTTAATCACGACGCTACGACTCTTGGGTAGTATGATGGCCTGGCCTTTGAAGGGTCAGGTCAAAGGCCAGGCCATCGCACTACTCGAAGAAGTCGTACCGTCTCTCCCCGAGGGTCGTACCGCCGTGCACAAGGGTCGTACCGTCTTCCCCTAAGGGTCGTAGCGTCGTGCACAAGGGTCGTACCGTCTTCCCCTAAGGGTCGTAGCGTCGTGTTCAGGGGTCGTGCCGTCTTCTCCCAAGGGTCGTACCGCCGTGCTCGCGTCACCACCAACATGAACAACAGTAACAAAGATAAAAATCCTTAATGTTCCTTTTACGACAAGGGAAATTACCCATAATTTCTATTCTTTGAACCGAATGGTTAATTACCCAAGATGTTAACATTTTAAACAAGAGAAGTACACACACACACACACACACACACACACACACACAACCAGAAGACACAGACTGGGGGGTAGTCCAGACACAGACGCAGGCAGAAGACACAGACGGTTGAGCTACCCAGACACAACATATGATACAGACATGGGATAGCAGCAGCCAAGACACAGACACATGATACAGACACAGACACAGCCAGATGATACAGACACGGGGGGCCATGCCAGAAGGCCTAAGACGTTAGTACTCGGTAAAGGAAGGCACAATAGCCATCACAACAGACATAATGACCCTTCCTGGTTGAACGAGGCCAATATTTCCCCAGTTGGGAGGCTTAATGACACCGTGGCACAGACGCAGCCTGAGTTAATGACTTGCTGTGGGAGGAGAAATTGCCTTACCAGGTTCAAAATTTGCCATCAAAACTCTCTTAATATCAGTGAGGAGGGGGAAGGGTATTAAATTCTCTAATCTAGGGAAAATATAATCATTTACTCTAATTAAAAAGAATAATGTAATTCAAAAGTATAATGTAATTCAGATATAATCACAGTGATATATGTAATTCAGTGTTGTGATCACAGAGAAAATGTAATTCAGAGTTGCAACGACAGATAAAAGTAATTCAACGCTCCAGTTGTGGATAAAGGTGATTCAATACTCTGATCCTAAAAAATAAATGTGATTCAACGCCCAATTCTGAGAAAATATAATTCAACACTGAAATTCAAGGCTCTGTTCAAAGAGAAAAATGTAATTCACCGCTGGAATCAAACCAGACTTCTAAGGCAACGTCTAAGCGGAGAGAACAATGTAATTCTACGCTTTGATCAGATAAAGGTGTAATTATTATTCTTTTTTGGCCAAAATCTTAAGTAAGGTAATCCTGATTTTCTGTTTAATTCGAAGCATTAATAAGAGAACTCAATGCCTTTATCAAAATCCACGGGAAACTTTTCTAAATCTTGATCTTAATTGTCAAAATGAAAAAGGGTGGGAGGGTGACAATAGGCGGATACTCTGTAGGGGTGAAACTGAAACAGAAAACTCGTGAGGAAACATTGGGAAACAGGAGGGATACCAACGGGGGAAGCAGGAGCGACTGCCATCGAGAAGCTTCTGAAACAGGGAAACGGTAATGTGGAAATTGGAAATATTGGCCGGGAAACAGACGAAACAGGAGAAAAACTTGAGGTGAAACTGGAGACGAAGTCATCCAGGTGAGGTCACAGTGGAAACGGGAGAAACATCGGGAAACGGGGAAACAGCGAAGAGCCATGGGGGAAACAGGGGAGAAAGTCGCGAGGAGACAGATGAAACAGAATGAAACTAGGAAACGGGGGGAAACAGAGTGACCATCTTGTGGGTCAATGTGTTAGGCGATGGTCTGGCGCGGCTGGTCGCGCAAGGCTCAGGGAAGAAATATTGACATTTCGGGGAAAATTTTTGTGCTGGAGGGGAAGAAAAATTTCCCCGAGTCTGAAAAAAAAAAAAAATCCCGCGCGAAAATTCCCAAACGAAAGCCAGTGAGAAGAAGCATAAGTACAGGGAGGAAACAGAACTTACGTAGGAAAAAAGAAATAAAAATCTTATTGGATTCAACACGGGCACTAAGCTGGGAAGTAAAGCTAAAGCTGAAATGGAACGTCTAACAGCTTGAATCTGACTGAGGCAGAACTCGAGGATAAGCGTTTTACTTCCAGTGAGGCGAAATACTCCCCTCCCCCACCCCATTTCCTCCCATCCCCACATAAAAAAATAGGATGGTTAATATAAGGATTTTAACAGGACCAGTTGACAACAATATAAATACGTTTAGAGATACGACAAGTCGTTTTGAACTCTTGGCCGACCTTGTGTGTGTGTGTGTGTGGCTCGGTGGGTGATACGGAATATATGTATTTCTCTCTGGTTTATATATATATATATATATATATATATATATATATATATATATATATATATATATCCTTACGAACTCTTTCCGCACCAGGAGAGGACCCAGTGGTCTGTGGCTGTTTATGTTCCCTCCTCATCTCACCGAACGACGCGCAGTAGGACTGGTCAAGTTTAATTTCGACCCGGCTTACAATGTAGCGTCTGAGAGATGTGTGTGTGTGTGTGTGTGTGTGTGTGTGTGTGTGTGTGTCTCCTCTTCCATTCTGTTCCACGGTCTCCTTCCCTTCACAAGCGACCGCTCCACGCGTAAAACAAAACCGTCGGACCGACACTGCGTCATTACTCATCCCTGACACGTTCTTTCACTTCACTTCCGACTCGTCTGTTCATCCCACCAGATACGTATATACTTCCTCACGCCCACCTTCCGCGAACAAAGCCCTTCTGCAACGTTGCACACTCTGACACCAACGGCAAGCTGAGGACGCCAGGCAATATTTGCCATTGGCTTCGTGGGAAGACTTTTCTGTTTCCCCCTGACAGTTCACACGTCCTCCTGCGAGAGTCAGCCTCTCCCTGCACATCCCCCGGTTAGCAATGTAATCTCCCACGCCACACACACACACTCACTCACTCTCCCTTCCTTCTCGCTCTAAATCCTCTTATTTCTCCCACCGTCTGGGAGAGAAAATAGTCCTTTCCACACGATGCTTTCACGGCCCTGCCAACGGGAATTCATCACGCCAACAAAGAAAGAGATTCCCGTATCGTCCTTCCACAACATGTAACTTCTTAAAACATTTGAGACCTCTTGACATTCGCAACATTTCGTCTGGCCATAAGAACACAAACACCGAGTTGCTACACACACACACATCTACCACTCCTACCTTGCTGTTGGTTCAGCTTCATCCCTAACCACCTCCCGTATCATATCCTGTCCACATTTGCTTTTCATAGCAATATTTTTCCACTCGTATTATTGCCCTATTCCACTCTCTCCCTTGGTGCCATCTTTCGTCCGTCTGTCCCACTCGTTCTCAATTTCAAAGCCGTAGAACACCTTCCCTCCCACTCACCCACTCCTGCGAGGAGCGAACACCCACCAGCAACCAGGGTAACGAACACAGGACACCGTGACGCCATTAGGAACCAGATTGACGGAGACAGAGTGCCAAACCATCAGCAGCCAGTTTTACAAGGGCACTGAGGGTAACGAGGGAAGAGCCAGAGGGCTTGCTGGGGTCGCAGGTCGCGGGCCAAGTACGCCATCGATCACAGAACAGGGCGAGTGACCGGCATCCATCACCGTCAGAGGTAATCACTCGCAAGACTCGAGTAATTACTTAAAGGAACGTTCCTCGCACGCGAGCACGTTGCTCGTGTCGTGCCTTCAACAAATGTATCTTGCGTTTAATTTGCCAGAAATTGTAAAGACCCAAGAACGTTTAACTTGAGAAAATGACCATTTCCAAGCCATTTATGGCGCTTATTCTCTTAATTTCAATTACTATTCGTTTGTATTCATGTTCTGAAGTATAAATGAATATCAAGATTTTTTTTCATAAACATGCTGCAATAAATAGACACGTGTCTTTCCGCCTCTCTCTCTCTCACTCTCTCTCTCTCTTTCTCTCTCGTATATATATATATATATATATATATATATATATATATATTTTATATATTTTTTTATATATATTCGC
>JAYMFT010165480.1:0-12341 GCA_038088735.1 Panulirus argus | reverse complement strand
TATATATATATATATATATATATATATATATATATATATATATATATATATATATATATATATATATATGATAATTATAATAGTTCCACCAGATAACCAGTATTTTTTTTTTTTGGTGATTTACCATCACTGTCGTCTGTTTCATTGAATATAGTTACATGTGTTATTATGGCTGTTTATTGTCAATAATTAATACGTGAGAGAGTTTATTTGGGTGGGTGGTGGATTCTAGTGATACATAGTACCATTGAAAAGAAAATCGGCTAAGGATTTTAACGCTGACTACAGCACATTAAAGGCGTATTAACATGTACATCATCAGACACATTGCATTTATAAAATGGTTTTGACGGACGTGCTTGTATGCCATACCGTCTTCCAAGCCAAGTCTCCGGATTTCTCAATGTGATTTACATTTGTGAAACATTTTCTGGGGGAGACAAAAAGCAAATTTGACCGCATGAGAGAATTTATTGTCAGGAATCCTTTCGTGGCTAGGCGATAGATAAATCAGCGGGAGCCATAAGAATACGATATGCTGTTGGTGGTCGATTATTGTCATGAAATTACTAATTAGGTGGTCTGTAATTGTACTGCCGTATTGGTCACTTTAGGCCGTCTGGTAGAAATTGACTGAGCCGATAAGATTGACATATGCTAAGGACGGTGCTTACTCTTGGCGCAGTGTGAAGACCTGGCCTTTGACGGATCATGCTTAAGGGTTGTTCGTGTCAGTGTTTTAAGGGATTGATGATTGCTGTGCATTTTAAAGTGCTTTTACTGTAAAATGAAAGACATTTACTGCTCCTGGACAAGGGGACACAAGTTAAATGCATGCTTTCTTCAAGCAAAAAATAACAAATTCCAACCAATAATCTTCCTTTAGTGTCTATCATTTCTTGAGGAACAGGTGACACTCATTAGTTTTCTACCTCTGGCAATAAGTGAACGAACAAGGCACCATGAATTAAACAGCAAAATTTATACAACCGGTTTTGAAATTCTTAACCTAATGACTTAATTTACATATGTTGGACGCGCCGTCACTAGGAGTTGACTGTATCCTTTTTATGGGATCTAAATTTTCAGTTGCTGCGATTGGCCGTTGGGTTCTTATTTATTCAGAATTCACTTACCGGTGTCTCGGAAGGCAACGCCTTGCAGAAGCCAAGTAAGAAAACCCAAATTATTACATGGGCTGATAAGGTACACTCGACGGACATTTTAGAGGAGAGTGAGAGTTGATAGGGAATCAAGTGGGCATAGTTTTAGCGACGTCAAGGAAAAATGGCAGGAGGGGAAAATGGCATGATTTTGCCAGCATTGAGGGTAAAGATGATTGCGGTCCAAGTGTTGAGGGAAAGGTGCATTGTCAACTTCCATAGGCCTTACGGGCGTGACTCAAAACATTTAATTATTTTTTTTATGGAAAAACGTCTAACATCAAGCAGAAGGCTGTCCGGTTTCATTGACGCTACATGAAATAATTTTTTTCTGTGACAATATATATATATATATATATATATATATATATATATATATATTTTATATACTCTAAGATAGACAGAAATTGATCGTAATTAGGAAATGATTTGACTCGGGATCCATTTCGAGGTGTACCAAACGGAAAGCTATTTCCGAAAGTATTTGGAAGAGTATAATGTGCAAATATGTAAATGTATATACATTGATGATACCGAAGCATCGATCGTTTGCAGTAGGAGAAATACTTTTATTGTGAAGAGAAATTGCTGATAGGAATGAGTGTGAGTATTATAACTTCGGTTAAAAGTAAGTAAGTGCACATCGCACCATATGGCTTTTCCCTCTGTGTCGCCAGGATAGAATGAGAGTCTTTGGGGTACGGTATTTTGGCCTGAACATTCAGGAGGGTGAGAGGTATGCATTGGAAACAAACTGGTGCATTGTGGTGCACAAAGGGAGATATGCCATGAATTGGGCTGAACCAGGGCATATGAAACTCAGCGAAATCCACTTAAATGGTCAGTGGGGCTTGAATGTGGAAGGTGGAGGGCTCTGGTTTCGGTACATTACAATGAAAGCTATACAGTGGCTTGTGAGTGAGGTAGGCAGTAGTTCCTGTCTTCCTGATATTACCTTGTTGTGGTTGGAAGTAGCAACAAGTATGATTTTTTTTTCGTGCTTGCATACTTGTTTGCTGTTTCCCAGCTTTGCAAGGTAATGCCAGGGAATAAAGAAAAGGCTTCATTTTGTTTGCATCCTTTCTCTAGCTGTCCTGTGCAGTGTACTGAAAACCACAGTTTATGATTTGGACGATGCAATAAATGAATTCTTGGAAAGACATAATTCTTATAGAAGGCAATGAATACATTACTGTAGCCTACCATTGCAGGTGACACACTTATATTAAGCAGTGTTTGCATCTGCAGGGGCGTGTTACTTTCTTGCATTTGTCTTGAGTATATAACTGATATTAACCTGCAGACTAATTAGCCCACATTTCACTATAAAGATTTTTGTTCCATACATATCTGCCATTTCCTGCATTAGTGAGATAGCATCAAGAACAGATGACTGAGTCTTAGACGGAAAAATCCTCACTTGGCCCACTTCTCTATTCCTTCTTTTGGAAAGTAAAAACAGGAGGGGAGGATTTCCAGCCCCCATCTTCTACGACACACAGGGAACATGTGGGCAGCATTCTTCCTCCCCTATCTCCAGGGATAGGAAAGAAAATAATTTATAAAATTACCCACCCACACTTCACTAAAAGTTAATAAACTAACCAACCCATATTTCACCAGCAGCAGAATTCAGTGAACTTACCAACCCAGATATTGCTTAGATAATGAAAGTGCTGCAGAATTACATTTCTGTCAAGACAGGATAAACTCGGCAGACTTATATTCAAATGTTTCAATCTTCTCTCTTTGTTTTGCTATATAGTTTCAAATTACTGTTATTGCTTTGTAGATTTTCTTTTTGATTGTTTTAATAAGTATTGTTCTTCTTTTTTTCTTTGAGCATTGGAATTAGATACTGCATAAGAGAAAGAAAAGTGAGAAAGTATATTTGTGAGAAGGTGGTTTTGATTGAGAAATCAGTGAGTCTACCAGGGATGAGCTGCCAGCCAGGCAACCTGATGTACAGTGGTAAATGAAGAGAATGTTGATACAAAGTGATAGATATGTTAGGGTGTGGGGTAGTATGAATGCTGATAGGGCTATGAAAACTGACCTATATAAGAATGATGTTAAAGCAGAACGAATTTTCAATTTGTTGTTTATCAGAACAAAGAAACTGATGAAATACCAGTGATGATATATGACACGTTCACTGGTTGTGATAATACGTTATTAAGTAATGTGAGCATGGCACCTCTCTATGGGAATAGATTTTTGTGCAATGATAACTACACAACCAATCTGTCAGTCAACTTCAGTGGTTGGTTGAAAGAGGTAGGTATCAGTTGTAGGTATTGATAAAAGTTGTGTATCACAGTCCTTGTCATGATATTCATTGCTGTGCAGTATATATGAATTTATAGTGATTGCTAATCTTAACATAGTTTCTATGATGCTCATTGACTTTTTGTAAAATGGAATAAGATTAAGTGATACAGGCTGGAGTAACCTAGATCTAGCAAAGCAAATCCATAAGCACACAGGAGAGGAATAAAATAAAACAGCATCTCTGGACTTGCAGTTTGCACCAGCAGTAGTATTTCACTTTCTTGGAAAATAAATTAATATATCTGGAAACAGTTAAGTAAACCATGTAGATGTAACTTTCCTTCGTTAAATTAAATAATTTGTTCAGGCTTATTTGGCCTTGGAGAATATATTTTCTGGGGAATTAACAGATTTTATCTATTGCTGTTATCCCCAAGAACAATCATGCTTATCTGTGGTTTCCTTCATCAAAACTAAGCCAGTTTTTTTACTTTCCTTTTCTTTGGTATTGTTATTTTCCTCAGCGAAAAACTGCAAGTGATGAAATATCCTAATTTAGTTCAGTCTAGACTTTGCTTATGATGTCTGGCTATCTATAAATTCAAATTCCTTACCACTTGCTACTAGTCCATCATCATGTATACATAATTTTTATTAAAAACTGTTTTGTTGCTTCCTTATTTGCCTCTGCTGAAGTAGGTTCTTTTTTCATGTTGTCCTTGAATGTTTTGTTCTTTATTTTTCCCTAATTTTACAAATTTTTAGTTTATTGCAATTTGTTTCATAAAGCTCTCTGAATTTCATGCTTGCTGCTGGTTTGTGAGAGTGCCATAGCATTCATGTAGGTTCTCTTTGTCTTTTGTGAAACTTTAACTAGGTGTCTCCTTACTCCCCTGCAGTGTACTTCACTCCTTTGTGATTAATATATCTCTTTATTTGTATCTTTCAGGGCTAAAACCTTCAGATTATCCAGTATTCCATAATCTTCCGCTAAGAATATATCCCACCTGAATTCATTAAACTCATATGGTATTATAATCTACCCAAATTCTACCAGCACATTTCTCGTTTTTCTTAAAAGATCGTTTGAATATTTTAGCATGCTATCTCCTTCAGTATATCATCGAACTCTTGTTTCATCCATTTTTCCTACTGTCAGATCACTAGTCTCCGTATGGCAATCCTTGTTTTTCGTTCCTGATAAGTCTCTACCCTATACTCAAGTCACTACTCTCTTGTATCTCATTGCTTCCCCAGATATGTCACATCTACAGTTATGTCATATTCCTCTCTAAGATTCTTGTTGTCAGTCTTTTCCACAGCTGCTGTCTCTAAAACCTTGTAACAATTTTAGCATCATCATGATGATCGTACTCTGGGCCTGGTCAGCAATGGCTCTTGTGTGTGCCCCTGCACAACTCCTGGAGAAGTCATCAATCAACAGCAGTTCATCTGTTCTCCAGACTTTACATACTACCTTGGGACATTCCAGGGATGTGAATGTGAGTGCCTCTTTTTTTAAGTTATGTAGTTATAAACTTCATTATGGGAAATAGTACGTTTTCTTATTCATAAAAAAAAGTGTAATCTGATGAGTCGTAGAAAGTTATGATAATTGTTTCATATATAAAACTACACGCCAGTTCCTGTTATATAGAACCCAATGAAGCAATGATTGGTCCTGTTTGTTCAGTACTTTGAAGGAAGGAATGGCAGTGTCTGTGTAACAGATGAGAGAAAAAAATGACTGACACAATGCTTAAGCTTGATGAAATAGGGATATTACTTTATGTACACAGACGACATACTCCTTACGCTTAATGAGTTATAGATACATTGACATAATCCTTAAGCTTACTGAATTATAGATACATTAAGATATGTATTCTGACATCAATCTATAAAATTGATAACCCAGATCCTAAATCATGAGTCATTGATTGTTTGTAATCTGTGATTTTAATTTTTACCAAACCTCACAAATTTCCAAAGCATGCTCGATTCATATACTGTACTTAACAAATAAGTTTTTCTGGTATGTCATCTTTCATTTCATTACCCGGCTTAAAAATAATCATTAAAAGTAGTTCAGAAACTGCATAAAAGCTACAGTGGACTTGAGAGTCGAACTTCACACTAACTTCCCTTCCTTCAGTGATTCAGTGCAGGTAACCTCCCTTAGAAGCCCCTGAGAATGGCTTCAGGTCCTGGAACAATGAAACTAGTCATGGCACTGTTATCAACTACACCTGCAACCCAGACTTCAGGTTTTTCGTATGTATCATAAATTAAGAGTTCATAATGGAATGTGTAATGATGCTTGGTGATCATGTTTCATGGTGTAAATGGTGATTTTATATGACAGATATAGGAAGTGGTTTATGGTGTATGCATTTACAGTGTCCATTGTATCTATTGATTCTTTGTTTAAGAGGTTTATGCCCATTGTATGTATATGATATAGGAAGTGGTTTATGGCATATGCAGTTTATGCCCATTGTAGAATGGTGGGTCATATTTAAGTGGTGATAGTACTGTGTTTAGTGAAAGTGGTCATAAGTAGCGTGGGTACTGCTACTAATGGTGAAGTCAATGAAAAATTATAAAATTATGATAACGTTAGTTCCCCTCACATGTGATGTTTCATATTGTATTTGGTGATGATAGCATGAATGCTACATGGTGCATATAGACATTTGATTCCACTAATTGTACATTTGATTTGTATAGAGATATGTTGATTTATAAGTCCAGTAGTGGGAACCACTGTCTAGAATGTTTTTGTGATTTTATTCATATATTCAATAATTTTTACGGTAACTAAGATGGCATGAGCAACTGAATGCCCTAATGATGGCCATATGTTATTTACCCCACTTTGTGTCAGATATCCACTTATCCAATACCCCTAAGTGAAGGATGAAGAGCTTGGTTGGCTGGAGGCTGACTGCCATATCCAGGATTCAAACATGGGTGGTCTTGTCCATTGCACATTTTCAGCAAAGCTAACCGCAGCAACATGGAATCCCATATATAAAGAACAGTCTTTTTTATATTTGTGAGGTCCCATCTTTTAACCTCACTTTATCCAGTTTCATGAATGTCTAATGTTCCCCATATTTATATTTTCTTCATTTGTTTCTTTCATCAATGGGACTTTGCAACATGGCAGATATATGTATGCTATAATGTAGGCATCCATCCTAAGAACTGATGTTAAAATAGTGATGTTGACCTTATTGTTAGTATTGACATGAAATTTCAAGGTAGTTAAAAAAGGTATCATTAATGTGAAGTTTTCTTTAAAACTCCATGCCAAATTCTCATGGGTAACAGCACAAGCTTCTGTAGAGCTGGTGGAATTGTGATGAATCTGATATTTTATTTGAGACTGCCATGGCCCTTGATGAGTCTTTAAGGTGTACAATACATATTATAAGATTAATTGATCAAATTCATTGCACATTTATATGTAAACTTTAATGGAAATGTCCCATGTTGATTAGGTTTTTGAAATTACCTGTTTTCTGTAAAAGTGTGTTGGTTTTGTAGGCTTTAATTACCTGTATAATGTTTGTCTTCCATGATCTACTACAGACCTGGGTGGCCCCAAACTATTGATTCCACCTGCTTCTGTTCAAGGAAATGGGATAACGAACAGAATCATCCAGATCTCCAGTTACCATCCTGCTTACATGAGTGGATTTAGACCTACTACAGTCTGAAATCAGAACATAAACTTACCATGCAACAACTATAAATGTGCCAGACTGACCCCACGGAGGCGTGGGAAGATCCAAGGGGGCGTTAGAAGATTCAGGAGGCGTGGGAAGATCCAGGAGGCGAGGGAAGATCCGAGGGGACGTAAGAAGATTCAGGAGGCGTGGAAAGGTCCAGGAGGCGAGGGAAGATCCAAGGGGACGTAAGAAGATTCAGGAGACGTGGGAAGATCCAGGAGGCGAGGGAAGATCCAAGGGGACGTAAGAAGATTCAGGAGGCGTGAGAAGATCCAGGAGGCGAGGGAAGATCCAAGGGGATGTAAGAAGATTCAGGAGGCGTGGGAAGATCCAGGAGGCGAGGGAAGATCCAGGAGGGAGTGGGGAAATCCGGGAGGCGATGGGAAGATCCAGGAGGCATGGGAAGATTCAGGAGGCGTGGGAAGATCCAGGAGGGAGTAGGGAAATCCAGTAGGGCATGGAAAGACTTTGGAGGACGTGGGGCCCAATCTCCTGAACATTTTCCTCTACTGTACAACTTTTACAAATTCTCTCTGCCGTCTCCACTTACTATATTTTCTCATTGATTTTGTCCCTTTCGTCCACCACTCGTATACCCTAAAATTAATTCCTTACATCTTTATTAATAAACTTCCTGACTAATTTCACGTTATGCCTAAGGTTGTTGTGTCCTTATTTCTCGCGTAGAACTGTTTACTATCGACCTCTTCAGTCTGGTTTAAAAACTTAAAGTTGCGATCAGGTCACCCCTCACTCTTTATCTTCCTCAAAATGGGCAAATTTAAGGCCTCAAGCCTTTGCCTGTAACTCAGTTCGCGTAATTCTGATATAATCTCTGTTGCCTTCTTCGGGGCCTTTTGTACATAAGTAGTTCTTTGTGCTTTTTAGGTGCAGCGACCAAACTTGAGGAGCATATGCTAATTTTGACATAGTGTAGGATGTGAAGAGGTTCCTGGATATTTCTTAATCCATGTACTTAAATGCTTTTCCGTAATTGGCCGTCAGACCGTTTGTCGTCTTTACTGTTCCCTCAATGTGAGTCTCTGGTGACAGGTTCAGGACGATCTTGATTTCCAAGTCCTTCTCACACAGAGACTCCTGCAGCTTATTTCCTGCTTGATAATATTCATATTGAGGCTTACTTTCGCTGTGTTCCATCCTCATTAGTTCACACTCAGTCGCGTCGAGTTTCATCAATCATATCAGACCAAATTTAGAGTTTGTCTTGGTCCCCTTGTAAGTCGATGCAATCCCCCTCGCTTTCTGCTCCCGTGGCATCATCCGCAAACGTGTTCAGGTAGGATTCTAGTCCTTCTGGAAAGTCAGTCACACTGGTCAAGAAGAGCAGGAGGGAACCCTGTGGCGTGTCACAGGTGGGTGACCTGATCCCATTTTGAGAAGGCTCCCCTGACGAGTCAGTTGGCCTTCCTCTAAGATTACCCATGGAGGGAGTCTCTCCTTTATTCCTACCTCAAGATCCAACTTTTTCCCCAGTCAGTTCTGTGGTCCAGTGTCAGATGCGATTTTTGGCAGTCCTGTACAAACAATCCAGCCAGCCACTAAAGCTCTCCCTCTCTCTCTTACATATGAACTCCTTTCCCTGAACCATGCTTTCTCTTGCTAAGTTGTTTCCGTTTGTGTTTTCTTAATCATGTTTTCCAGCACCTTACAACAACACTCATCTGTAGTTCAGCGGCTCCTCCCTGTCGTATTTCTTGTGCACGGGTATGACGTTTGCTCTCTTTTCCACAACGCTGGCACTTCAGCTTCAACCACCGACATGTTGAAGAACATTTCAGGTGGTTCGCCA
The DNA here is from genome assembly GCA_038088735.1 of Panulirus argus. Classification (NCBI taxonomy): domain Eukaryota; kingdom Metazoa; phylum Arthropoda; class Malacostraca; order Decapoda; family Palinuridae; genus Panulirus; species Panulirus argus. The sequence goes on along the minus strand of JAYMFT010165480.1, from coordinate 3,360 downwards.
AGCGTATCTGCAACATCCTCAGCACACGAGGAGAAAGTTCACGAGAGCTTTAATGGAAAGAAGATTCTTCATTATTCCATTTTTGTCTCATTTGCATATTTCAGTTCCTCCCAGTAGCACCCGGCCATACCATCTCGTCGGTCCTGGGGCTATAGTCTCCTCCACTGAGGAAACAGTGGTGAACTTGGTCATCACCATCTCCTCACACGCCTCTTCCTCATCCTATACAGCCCTGCATTCTGATCTTCCTCGCCTTCTTAGCTGCTCTGTAACTGATAGTGTTTTCCGGTGAATGTATGTAAAAGTTCTGGATCATTTCCTGCCTTGCCTGCAACATTTTTTTTCCAAGCTTCACTGCTGCTCCGTTTTTACTCAGCTGTCCTCGTGTCTTGCTCTCCTGTGCCTTGCAAATGCTGGCTGGCTGAAGGGCCGCTTTCATCTTTCTTTTACTGAACCACTCTTCCCTCTTTCTCAGCTCTCACTGTATTTGAGGCTACGACACGTATCTTCCTTTCTGCTTCATTGTAAATTTTACCGAGTTCTTCCACCACAGCGCTTTGGTTTCTGGCCCCAAGCAACTGAATTCTCTTTCCTAGTTTGTTATCTTAGAAATAAATGAATTTTGTTTAGTTTATTTAGTTATAAGTCCTTTCATAGTCTGATATCTTTTCTCATTAGACATCTTTATTTACCACATCATCAAAGTTAATCATTGCATGACCACCTAATCCACTTAGTGTGTCATATATTCCTGCTGGTGTGTGTAGAGATAACGTCTAGACAGAAGGTATGTCTGTCCCTCTCATCCGAGTGTACTCACTGACACTTTGGTATGGGAAGTTTTCCTGTATACATTCTGGGAACTTGTGTTTCTATGACTGTTTGCCACAATGAGAGTAGAAATGTCCTCAGTCCATCTCATTTATGACTGAAATTTCCATTATTAGCCTTTCACCATCTGTGAAAAGTGCGTGTTTTATAGCTGTCTGTATCATCCTTATTGTTCCTTCTTCGTTGTCATTGTATATTTGTTTGCATCATTAAAATCCTTTGCGGGATTGTGGGATATCGACACCACAATGCACTGCCTTCCCTTTAGTTACTCTTCCCATTGTGTGTTGGCTGAATGGGCCATCATTAATGGGTCAGCGTTCATTTTTTTGGGAACTGAAGGCTTTGTATGTGTGTGTGTGTCTGTGTGTATGTGTGTTAATATTTTGTGTATTTTGGGAAGCTGAATGATTCTGGTTTTATGTCTGTGAGTTGGAATAAACTTGATTGCTTTGGCTAATATAAACTGCTATGTTGTACGCTGAACATGACATTAGCATGTAAGTTTCCCGCATTGTTGGAAACAAAATGTTGGGAGGCGCGTTGGCACAACTTCGTGTTGACAAAAATGTACATTTAAAACTGTGCAAATGTGTTGGGTTATCTGCATGAATGAGCTCGTTTTAATCTTCGTGATATCTGCACAAATTTTATGTTTAGTTCTTATTGACGGTTGGTCTATAGTAGGATGTAGCCTGGGGTGTGGTAGTGTAGTGGTAGGGATGTGGTAGTACTGGTGGTACGGTCAGAAATGGTAGTGGTGGTACAACATTTAGAAGCAGTACAAGTGGTGTTGAAGGTAAAAAAAGTAGTAATTTTCAGAATGTTCATGCAGAGTAACGGTTGTACAGGTGAAGTGGTACAGGTGAAGTGGTACAGGCAGAGTGGTACAGGTAGAGTGGTACAGGTAGAGCGGTACAGATAGAGTGCTACAGGTGGAGTGGTACAGGTAGAGTGGTACAGGTGGAGTGGTACAAGTAGAGTGGTCCAGGTGGAGTGGTACAGGTAGACTGGTACAGATAGAGTGGTACAAGTAGAGTGGTACAGATAGAGTGGTACAGGTGGAGTGGTACAGGTAGAGTGGTACAGGTGGAGTGGTACAAGTAGAGTGGTACAGATAGAGTGGTACAGGTAGAGTGGTACAGGTGGAGCGGTACAGATAGAGTGGTACAGGTGGGGTGGTACAGGTAGAGTGGTACAGATGGAGTGGTACATGTAGAGTGGTACAGGTGGAATGGAACAGGTGGAGCGGTACAGGTGGAGTGGTACTGATAGAGTGGTACAGGTAGAGTGGTAATAGGTGGAGCGGTACAGATAGTGGTACAGGTGGAACGGTACAGGTAGAGCGGTACAGATTGAGTGGTACAGGTGGAACGGTACAGGTAGAGTGGTACAGATTGAGTGGTACAGTTAGAGTGGTACAGGTGGAGCGGTACAGATAGAGTGGTACAGGTGGAGTGGTACAGGTGGAGTGGCACAGGTGGAGTGGTAAAGGAAGAATGGAACAGGTGGAGTGGTACAGGTAGAGTGGTACAGGTGGAATGGCACAGGTGGAGTGGTACAGGAAGAGTTGTTCAGGTGGAGTGGTACACATAGAGTGGTAGAGATGGAGTGGTACAGGTGGAGTGGTACGGGTAGAGTGGTACAGGTTGAGCGCTACAGGTGGAGTGGTACAGGTGGAGCGTTACAGGTAGAGTGGTACAGGTGGAGTGGTGCAGGTAGAGTGGTAGAGGTAGAGTAGTACAAGTAGAGTGGTACAGATAGATTGGTACAGGAAGAGTGGTACAGGTAGAGTGGTACAGGTGGAGCGTTACAGGTAGAGTGGTACAGGTAGAGTGGTACAGGTGGAGCGTTACAGGTAGAGTGGTACAGGTGGAGCGTTAACGTAGAGTGGTACAGGTAGAGTGGTACAGGTGGAGCGTTACAGATAGAATGGTAGAGGTAGAGTGATACAGGTGGAGTTGTACAGGTGAAGTGGTACAGGTGGAGTGGCACAGGTGGAGTGGTACAGGTGGAGTGGTAAGGCAGAGTGGTACAGGTAGAGTGCTAAGGTGGAGTGATACAGGTGGAGTGGTACAGGAAGAGTGGTACTAGTGGAGTGGTGCAGGTGGAGTGGTACAGATAGAGTGGTACAGGTGGAGTGGTACAGGTAGAGTGGCACAGGTGGACTGGTACAGGTAGAGTGGTACTGGTAGAGTGGTACAGGTGGAGTTGTACTGGTAGAGTGGTACAGGTGGAGCGTTACAGGTAGAGTGGTACAGGCAGAGTGGTACAGGTAGAGTGGTGCAGGTGGAGTGGTACAGGTGGAGTGGCACAGGTGGAGTGTAACAGGAAGAGTGGTGCTGGTGGAGTGGTACAGATGGAGTGGTACAGATAGAGTGGCACAGGTGGAGTGGTACAGGTGGAGTGGTACAGGTAGAGTGGTACAGGTGGAGCGTTACAGGTAGAGTGGTACAATGTCTGTGCAACCTATGGCCATGGCCCCTAGTCCCCGGCATCATGGGGTGCTAAGAATCTCCGGGTTTCAGC
>JAYMFT010165469.1:0-12341 GCA_038088735.1 Panulirus argus | reverse complement strand
CCCTCTAAAGCTTAGTCCTCTGTTCTTAACGCTACCTCGCTAATGCGGGAAAAGGCGAATATGTATGAAAAAAAAAATAATATATATATATATATATATATATATATATATATATACTTTTGAAAAAAAATCATACTTTTTTCTTGTTTCTGGCATTAGCAAGGTTGCACCAAGATAGTGGGATGCATTGGAGGTGATTCAGCTGCTCTTTGCAGATAACATGGCTCTGGTGTCAGACACAAATGAGAAACTGCAGAAGCTGATGTCAGTATTTGGAGGGTGTTTAAAAGGAGTAAGTTTAGATTTGATGTGAATAAATGTATGTGTATGAGTTTATGCAGCAGCAAGACAGGTTGGTTTGAGTGTGAGTTGAAAAGGAAAATGCAAAACCTGGTGGAAGTGAAATGCCTCAGATACTTGGGAGCATACATAGTAGCAGATGGAATTTTGGGAGCTGAAATAAAACTTAGGTTGAGTTAGGGGGCAAAGGTCCTGGGTGCATTGAGGAGGGTTAGGAAAGAGAAGTCATTGTGTGTAAGGGCAAAGATTGGTAAATTTGATGGTATAGTAGTCCCATCCGTGCTGTGTGGGTGTGAATCTTATGGTCTGGATGCAAAAGATTGGAAGAGGGAGGATGTTTTGGAAATTAATTGCTAGTGGACAGTGTTTCATGTGAGAAGGATTGATAATGTGAGGAATGACAGTATAAGAGTTGTGTGGTAGTAAGCTGAGTATGTTTGCTGAAGAAGTTGTGCTGAAATGGTTTAGACACATGGAGGGCTTGAATGAAGAGAGACAATAAGAAGCTATTTGTGATAGAAATAGAGGTATCGAGGGGGTACGGAAGACTAAGGAGATGGCTGGTTGGAGTGTAAGAGGGTTAGAGTTATTAGAGCCAGAACATGTAGGGGGGTGAGAGGCATGCATGGGTTAGAGCAAATTGGAGCAATTTGCTTTACACAGAGTGATGTGCTGTCATTGGACTGAACCAGTGCATATGAAGTAGTCAGGGAAAACCCGGGAAAGGTCAGTGGTGCTTAGTTGTGGATAGAAGGCTATTGTTTCAGTGCAGTACATGTGAGAGTTGGAGAGTGTATGTGAGCAAATAAGGGTATTCCTGACCTTTTCCTGTATTGCCTAACTATGTAGGAAACATCAAGCAAGTACTGTATGAAAAAATTCCACTGCTCAGTACCCTTCATCATATATCCACTTCACACTTAGTGCATGCACACATTTCACCTGCACACTTATGCACCATTTCACTAAATACCTACCATTCCTCTTCTGTTACCCTAATTGCATTTAATGTCACCATGTATAATCTTCATTCAGTTTCTCTTGAAATTTCACCACACAGGCTACTCTTCCAAGCTCACGCACTTTCACCGTGTATATCATTTCTCCCTTTCCTAAACCCATCAGTTCCATAGAGGCAAGAAGGGATTGATTTATGTTAAGGGTGATCAGCAAGATAGAGGTGCTCCTCTTTGGTTATAATTTATGGAAATATGAGAATTTTTATTCACTGTTTGTTATGAGGTAGTGACTGGATACCCTTTTTCTTTCCTGACCTTTTGGCAGATGGTAGCTTAGATTAATCACACTGTATGTATTGTTGAATATCTCAAAGGTAGTTTGTATAAGGTTAGATGAAATATAAGATGATCTGAGGATTGTTTTTGCCAGCTACCATCAGAAACAGGATGGGATGCACGGTAGAGAAAAATGTTTGAGTGCACTGGACAGGTACCTACAAAGTGTACCAGACCAGTCAGGCTGTGGAGGCTATGTATACCTGATGGCTGTGACTTCCAACAGCTCAACTGCCCAATGATCAGATCCAACAGCCTAGGCCCAGCTTAAGCTGTTGGGGGTGAAGAACCCTGAAGACTTCACCAGGTATGCATCTCCTACAAAATGGTGTGTAGAATGGGAAATAAAGAATGTACTGTACTGTATTCATTGTATTAAGTTTTTGAATGATCCACTTTGCTTTGAGTAGCAGAAATGACATATTTATTATTTTTTCCTTTTCATTTCCAGGGATTGTATGGGCTACATTTTCTGTGCACTTCCTTTCATTTTGTTACACCCGTTTTACCTTCTTGTGTCAGACCTTGCAGATTAAAGGGTACACTGTATGGGTATGATTATGATATTAATTATATGTGTGTAATGCTTGTCAGATATTTGATGGCTTCACAGTTGGTTATATTTACTTAGTGTAATTTTTGGCAAATGTGAAATGCAACATTTTCTAGTTTTAAGAACCATACATCCCTGATTGTGTGGTAATTACAGCCAATTGTAATGAGTTTTAACACAGTTGTGGGGTTTTCAGATATATATGGGGCTGTAGGAGCTGTTGTAAACAAGGCAGTTGTAAATTAAAGGGTTCTGCTACTGTAGATATATGGAAAGAGTTGCTGACTTTTAAGCTTCATGAAAATTGATTTTTTTCTCATAATCACGATGTAGTTTGTTTCATTGACAAGCTTAGATAATTAAATTGCCCCCTACCTATTGATTTAGAAAACTTATTTATTCGTATACACTTTTATGTAATGAATGCTGACAATGTCATAAAAATTTTAACACATGTAAATAGAGTTGATTAAAGATAGTCTAAAGTGACTTATCATTATGTTTTTACAGAACCAAAAGCAATCAGAGAGCCATACCAACCTGGAGGAACGCTATGGTGGGGAGAGATTTACCGAGGAACACATAGTTTCAGCATCAGTCCTTTACTGTCAGGGTCATGTACCTCCCCTCCATCATTTCTTGACTCTCGTCTCACCCATGCCACCTAGATCACGCCTCCTCCAGGCATTGCACTGGCCGCAGAAGCTACTAGAGGAGATTTATGAGAACTGTGTGCATTTTCTTGGTGTTACTCTAACCAGTTATGTGGGTAGAATTTTAAGGATGTTAACTCCAGTTACTATTGGAATTATTATATGTTTACTAGTTGTTTTTTTGTCATTTTTTCAGGCAGAACATGTAGCAATTATTCTTCCAGTCATTATGTCTTCTTTATCTTTGATAATGATGTTAGTGTCATCAGTCCACATGATGCTCAACAGAAAGCGTTTTAACTGCTTTCACACGTGGACGGTTGTGTTTTCTCATTACTGTCCAGAATTAGATGTAGTACAGGCTGAGGGTCGGTTTAAAGCCAGATGCTGGAAGCCATATGCTGCTATGTCATTAGCTGTGTTTCTTTATCTCAGTACAGTACCATTAACTTCACCCAGACTAATGTTGATATTTGTACCTGTCATGTGGATCTTTGCTATTTCAACATTTTTGTTGGTCCCAGAAAAACTGACAAAGTGGCAGTTTTTTTCTTTAATACTCTACATATCAGCTATAACTCCAAGCATTTATGGAAACATTGGCAATTGGCTGGTCTCTGAAACTGCAGGAACAGGTCTAGAATACATCCTTGCTGAAAACCACATTGATATCTGGTGGAGGGTGAGACTGCACTTAGGAATAGGACCATTACTCCATTTGCTATGGTTTTGTCTACAACTGAGTGTTGTGGTGTCCAGTGGGCCTTCATATCTCCCCTCACACTTGGTCAGTGTTGTATGGTATCATTTGGCTATTGTTGCATCCCAAAAGGTGGATGCACCAGTTGACATATTGTATCCTATTGCTGGGTGGTCCTTAATGATCTTGTTGCCCACTGTGAGTTCCTTTGTGCTGCTGGTAGGACCAGCCTTTATCTGTGCATGTCTTGGCTTACACATTGGAATGGATTATCAATCATTGGTGCTTGTATTTTTCAGTAGCATGTGTCTAATGTGGATTATGAAGAAGTGGTGGCCAAACCTTATTTTTGTCTGTAAGATAATTGTAGTAATGGGGATGCTACTGACATTTTTGCAACCCAGCTATTTTGTAAAGTCACCAGCATCACGGCACTCCAGTCTCCAGTGGGATAATTTCAAGAATGTTTGTCTACCATCAAAAGATTCAAGAGCTGTTACTGTGCATGGTTGTTTGCCTCTTCAGGGAACAGTTGTGAAGTGGCAGGGGTCTGTTGTGCAAGTGAATATTGTCAGTGTTCACAACTTACCTCAGATGCTTATATCTGTATTACCAATAGCATTAGAAAGGCCTCTGAGGTGTTATTTAGGTCAGAGATTATCCCCATGTCCAAAAAGCAAGGTTGTGACAACTCAAAATGAGCGCTGTAAGCTGTTGCACAATGTATTGGGATCTGACATGTGTACACTAGAAACTTGGAATGAGTATAGCTTTGATATTAAGATTGCAATGAGTTCCTCGTATTGGAAATTTGGCAGTGAAGGCTCTCAAGTCATCCTAACAGCCGACAGTACTTTTCAAGAGTTTATGTTAGGAGTAAACATAGGTGATCAAGTTGAATTTGTTGGTGCTTTACTTGAAGGCATTGGCTCACATGAACCAAAACTGCATATATCTTCTATCAAGTGTATTAATTGCAAATCAAAACTAAATCCAGTGCACAAAGGAGATTTTCAGTTCAAAGCAAATATTAAGGCTGTTCCACCATATATATTTAATTTCTTCCTGGGACCAACTCTTACAATATAAATTCCTACTAGTGAAGAATGGATAAAAAAGAATTTATTAATGTGTTTTGTCAGGTTGGCAGAGATTCATGCTTTTAGAATTATACAAGGAGGTTATTATAAGAACATGGGACTTGTTGGTATTTGCCTTAATCAAAAAAATTTCTTTATGTAAAAGAAGTGATGGGACAAAGAATGAATGTAAAGTATGAGAAAATTAGGTAGCTCAGATCTTGTTAAGGTCCCATTCCAACCACTGTGAAGCAAGCCATTCTTTTTATCGGTAGAATTTAAATAATAGATGTCAAAGTTCCACCACATTATCTCATCATTAGTACTTCTGTTTGGTTGAAGTTTAGTTATTTAAGTGTCATCATCTGTCATATCTAGTTCTATAATGCAGAGTTTTCTGAGGATATTGTGTTTAAACATCAAAGAGTACAGGAAATGGCTTAGAGGAAAATTAATGTAGGTCAGAGATCTTCAATCTGAATATCCATGGTCCATAAACACCGAAAATCTAAATACCCATGCATTTAAGAGATAACAAAAAGGTACATGAGTTTCCACAGGTTGAACTTGAGGCAGTAGTACTCCTTACTATTCTGAGTTGTTGCTACTATTTCAGTGGTTTTTGTCCTTGTGTCTTTTCATTCATGATATCCAATGTGCAGTACATCATCTATGAAATTGTCAGACACTACTGTAGTCTTCATTTCACTTGTTAGAAAAAGAGACAAGGGAAAATTATGGATTGGTATAATAGATAAATGTTTGTAAATGTTTCATTTTTTACATATGTACTTGTGTTACATATAGGTAATGCTGTATTTAAAAACTGGAAAGATCAGAACTGTATCCATAACTTGAAAAGATCCAAAATCTGAATATTTTTCTATCCCAAGGAACAGGGACTGGAATTCTACCTGTAGTTATGAGAAATTTTTTTAGATTTTGTTTTGTGCCATTAATGCATATTCATTGATTAGAAGTAATCTGGTAATTAAGATTATATGTTGCATGCAGTACCTTAGGAATACTGGACTGGTTATGTAAATTATTTGCCTATGATTTTTGGTGTGATATAAAGAAATTGTGTACAGTACCATGATGACTATGGTTCATTCAGGAATTTTTTTAAAGAATTTTTTTTTCACATTTTTTGCAAATTTATATTTGTCACCTGATATGTGATATGATACAGTTCTGAAGGTAAGTACAGTGAACAATACATTTTCCAGAAATAACTGTGAAATACATTGGTGTGGGACAGTTGGGGTATTCTAAATTACCATGTGCATATAACTATGAAATAGATTGATGTGGAAAGGTATGGGTATTGTACTCTACCACATGCATATGATAATCATAATAACACTATTAAGAAAATTATTGTGAAATACAATTGTGGAAGGATGTTTATGTTTGCTCCATTATCTTTATTTTTTAGATAACCCTAAAATAAAATAGAATTACAACTCTTGTAGCCAAATGCTTAATACTAAAAATTTTACTGTACCAGGGTATGCTGAGGGTTTAGGATATTAACATCTTTGCTGTTGTACTGTCTGTGCATATATTTTTGCACTAGGAGTTATAAGATGAAGCTCTGAATGCTCTGTGTGATAATGGAATTATCATGAAGGGAATCTTTAGTAATACATCTCTTTCTGCATGCATAATTTGTAAAAATGTATTTTCTTTTGGTAGTCTTTGGGACTCAGGCTGATGATCCCCAGTTCTTCAAAATTGATGCTCATAAAAGGTGCATATCTGCATTTGGTCTCCCCATATGAATGGGAACTGAGTAAAGATTGATAGATGAATAGATAGTCTCACAAATTGGTTAAGTTAAACACCTTCAGAATCCGTAATATGCATTATACGTATTAATCTTGAATTTTATATCAAACCCTAAATTTCTAAATGCCTTTTATTACAATTAATTTTTTAGGCTATCTGTTCTGTATATTTATTTATAGTGAATACATTTTTAGCTACATCACTGCAAATTCATATGTATTTTTCTAACACAAACTAGTCACGGTGTAATAAAAGTGTAAAGACTTTCATGTTTTTCATGATACCAAGATTATCATTTTGAGATCTTTAGGAGAGTACCTGTAATTTTATAAAGAAATGGCGATACCTTGGGTAATTATAAATGAAAAATTTCATACCCAGATGTCATGGCATTCACAATGGCTTTACCTCCAAAACACTTAGGCTTTATCGTAGTTTTACAAGGTGCAGTTCTTTCTCCAACCCAGGCTCTATTCTAGTTTTCCAAGTACAGTTCTTTCTCTAACCCTCTTCAATCTCTTCCCAAATGACCCCCATTACCTTTAGCAAACCACAACAGGAAGTTACTTTCATATGCAAACAACCTTACAATCACAACACCCTGACACCATGGTAGGGAAAAAAAGCATTATGGCATTACTTACTTGGAAAGTTGGCTCACCCAGAACAGAATGTCTGCTTCTCCATAAAGGTCTTCAATCACTGTTTGAACTCCAGACAGACAAGCATCCAGCTTACACCCTCCAGTTACCTTAAATGGACAATCACTTTCAATGTACAAAACCCCAACCATTCTAGGCATCACATACAAAACACAATCACTTCCCACACCAATCATATCTACACAATAGGAATACATAAACTAAATGCTGTTGGAATAAAATCTAGAACTAGATTTGGACAAGAAAAAGCTTTCAACAACATCCTTCACAAACAATTCAGCCACTCCACTCTAATTATGCCTCACAATCACTGTCTGCCTGGCAACTGGAAACTCAACAACCACACAATGAAATAAGATTCTCCTAATATTGCTCCACCTCAAAATGCTCAAATTCTATTTGACAGCACTAGATCCCTCCCACCCAAACACTCCATAGATAACCACCAACCCCAATTAGAAATAAAATGCCTATCCTTGTGTCACATTTCAGTAAACTTTACTCACAGATCCCCTCTCCCCAACAAATATAACAATGACAAAACACACACTGAAATAATTGTCAAGCACTGAACAACCACCCTTCCAACTGTCTTCAACAGAACCCCACCCGACACACCCATTAGAGTCACACTTTCCCATCTGTACACTGGACATCACTCATCCCTGCAACACTACAAACATTTCAACATATCCCAAGATACTTCATGCCCGCAATCCAGCTACCACAATGAAGACACCAAATGCTTACAACTCAATTGCCCTGCACTCAGCACATTACATAACATATCTACACTTTATGACCTATGGCCTTGACCATTGGATGTGGCAGGCTTCCTGGGAGCTGCAGGATTCTCATAATGATAGATAAGATTCCTTGAACAAGAAGTAGAAATACAATACATAAAGATAAAACTTCAATAGTACCAACTACAACATAATCATCTTCATTACACACATACACATACCCATATGTTAATTTTTGTTCACTAGCACTACATGCAAGGACCAACTAGATTATGCTACATAAACTATACTCTGACTACTTGCCCATCCTGGTAACAGTCCATCTAGCCCACCCAACCAACACAGCCAACAAAACACTCACAAAGTATAGGAATGCAGACTAGCCAGCCTTCACTCGGTACGTGCAAACATAACTTCAGTGTACCTTTTTTGTCCCTAGATCGTTCACTCTCACTTTTTTCTGTAAGTGACCGACATGGCATGAGCAGATATCATGCCCCAATCAAGGCCATCTTGGGTGAAAGAGAGTAAAAGATTAATCAGGGTTTTTCTAAGTGTTTGTAGACATAACTCGTAAAGGAAGAAACACTATATGAAGAGAGAAGACAAAAGAAGGAAGAGAATTCTACAGCTTAGCAGAGTGAGGGAAGAAGGAGGCATCATAATAGACAATTCTTGAGTGGCTGGTCTCCACACAGATGTGGGAAGTAGCACCCAAATGCATGCCATGGGTCCAAACCTTACAGATATCTTCAACTACTGGCTAAACAACAAACTCAGCTTCAAGAAACTTGCCAGCATAATACCAATCCTTAAACCCTATAAACCATGTTTCCCTTCTCCAGCACACTATATCACTTCTATCCCCAATATCCAAACTCTGGAATAAAAAAAAATGTTGAACAGAATTAAAGATAGCATCCAACTCTGACCCACACAGCATGCCTTCAAACCTAAACCCTTTACCATCACAATACACACTGCTCGCTCATCGTGTCCTATATGGATGGATTCAACCAACTACAACCCCCACCCACACAGTCCTAGTTGCAACAGGCATCAAAAGAGCATTTGATACTGTTCCCGAAACATCCTTGGACGAAAAATATTTGACACCACCCTCTGCAACAGTGACAAAAAGTAGTTGGCCAACTTCATGACTTATAAAATGGCTTCACCTCTAAAATACAAACTCTATGATGGAGCTCTTCATGGGGCTGTGTTTTCTCCAACTCTCCAATCTCTTCCTCAGGTAAACCCCAGCATGAAGGTCCATTCACATGCAGACAACTTCACAGTTGCATCACAACATCCGCCACCACAGTAGCAACATCAAACATTCAGTGCTACATTACACAGTTGGAACAGTGGCTCACCCAGGACAGACTATCTGCATCTCCACAGAAGTTTTCAATCACTCTTTTTAACCCCAGAAAGACATAAATCCATCTCACACTCTCCGATCACCTCAAATGGAAAGTCTCCCCCACTAAGGCAAACGCTAACCATTCTAGGCATCATGCATTACATACCACACACACACTCATGCAAATGACATTCGCTCCCCACACCAATTGCATGAACACAAAATACCATCAGAACACTAACTGGCACCATATTTAGACAAGAAAAAGAATTCCTCAGCATCCTATACAAACAATTTATCCTCTCCACTTTAAAACTATGCCTCACCTGCCTGGTCTTTCACCATCTACAAAACAACTGTAACAGCTGCAAACCAAACAAAATAGCACAATCAGAACAATTACTGGCTGTCTAGCAAACATAAACAGTCAACACCTTCACAATGAAATAAAGATCCTCCCAATACAGGCCTACCTTGACATGCTTGGCACTCAATTTTGTACAACAGCATTTCGACCTTTCCCACCTTAACTACTCTATGACTAACCACTTATTTCCGAGTAGAATTAAAAAGCTTACCCCTGCCTCATACTTTGATAACCTCTACTCACATTTCCCTCCACCCCCAACAAATATAACACTGACAAAAGACAAACGCAATGAAATAGCCCGAAAAGCACAAAAACCGACCTCCCAAACCAGACCTCACCAGCTATATACCCAACAGAAAAACACTCCCCAGTAAAACACAATTCACACTCTCCTACTTGCCCTCTGGACATTACCCATCACTACAAACACCATTTCAACATATCCCAAACCATTCATGTCCACATTACAGCTACCATAAAGCAGACACTGATGACTTCTACTCAATTGCCCTGTACATCCTGCACGTAGTTGCACTCAAAATCACACTTTATGACCTGTGGTCACACCCAGTGAACATGGCCAGCTTCCTGAGTTCTACAGGCACCTCATAAGGACAGAAGTATATCTGGGGACAGGAAGGTAAGGGTATACTAAAGGGGGCAGGAGCGGGGGGCTGGAAACCCTACCCTTCTTGTATTTTCAGTTTCTAAAAGGGAAAATAGAAGAGGAGTCAGGCAGGGAGTGCTCATCCTCGTCGAAGGCTCAGACTGGGATGTCTGAATGTGTGTGGATGTAACTAAAATGAGAAGAAAGGAGAGATAGGTAGCATGTTTGACAAAAGAAACCTGGATGTTCTGGCTCTGAGTGAAACGAAGCTCAAGGAAAAAAGGGGAAGAATGGTTTAGAAACATCTTGGGAGTGAAGTCAGGTGTTGGTGAGAGGACAAGAGCTAAGAAAGGAGTAGCATTACTCCTGAAGCAGAAATTGTGGGAGTGTGTGATAGAGTGTAAGGAAGTAAAATCCAGATTGATGTGGGTAAAACTGAAAGTGGATGGTGAGAGATGGGTGATTATTGGTGCTTATGCACCTGGTGTCAAGAGAAGAAAGATCTTCAGAGGCAAGTGTTTTGATAGCAGCTGAGTGAGTGTGTCAGCAGTTTTGATGCACGAGACCGGGTATTAGTGATGGGTAATTTAAATGCAAAGGTGAGTAATGTGGCAGTTGAGGGTCTTATTGGTGCATATGGAGTATTTAGTGTTGTGAATGGAAATGGTGAAGAGCTCATGGATTTGTGTGATGAAAAAACACTAGTAATTGGGAATACTTGGTTTAAAAAGAGACATATTCACAAGTATACATATGTGAGCAGGAGAGATGGTCAATGGGCATTATTAGATTACGTATTAATTGACAGACGTGTAAAAGAGAGACTTTTGGATGTAAATGTGCTGAAAGGGACAGCTGGTGGTATGTCTGATCACTATCTTATGGTAGAGAGGGTGAAGATTTGTAGAGGTCTTCAGAAAAGAAGAGAGAATGTCGGGGAGAAGAGAGTGGTGAGAGTAAGTGAACTTCGAAAGGAGACTTGTGCGAAGATATATCAGGAGAGACTGAGTGTAGAATGGCAAAAGGTGAGAGGAAATGAAGTGAGGGGAGTGGATGAGGAATGGAATGTATTTAGGGAAAACAGTGATGGCATGTGCAAGAGATGCATGTAGCATGAGAAAGGTGGGAGGTAGACAGATTAGGATGAGTAGTGAGTGGTGGGATAAAGAAGTAAAGTTGTTGGTGAAAGAGAAAAGAGAGGTGTTTTGACAATACTTACAATGAAGGAGTGCAAATGACTGGGAAATGTATAAGAGAAAGCAGCAGGACATCAAAAGGAAGGTGCAAAGGTTGAAAAAGAGGGCAAATGAGAGTTGGGGTGAGAAAGTATCGTTAAACTTTAGGGAGAATAAAAAGATGTTTTGGAAGGAGGTAAATAATGTGCGGAAGACAAGAAAACAAATAGGAACACCAGTGAAGGGGGCAAGGGGGGAAGTAATAGCAGGTAGTGATGGAGTGAGTATTTTGAAGGACTACTGAATGTGTTTGATGATAGAGTGGCAGACTTAGGGTGTATTGGTCCGAGTGGAATGCGAAGTGAGAAAGTCAGGGAGAGTGGTTTGGTGGAGAGAGGTGTTGGTGAAAGCCTTGTAGTAGATGAAATCCAGCAAGGCAGCAGGATTGGATGGTATTGGTGTTGAATTTATTTAGAAAGGGGATGACTGTGTTGTTGATTGGGGATCATTGTGAAGTGCCTGAGGATTGGCGGGATGCATGTACAGTGCCATTGTACAAAGGCAAACGGAATAAAGGTGAATGTTCAAATTACAGAGGTATTAGTTTGTTGAGTATTCCTGGAAAACTGTATGGGAGGGTACTGAGTGAAAGGGTGAAGGAATGTACACATCATCAGATTGGCGAGGAGCAGTGTGGTTTTAAATGTGGTAGAGAATGTGTGGATCAGGTGTTTGCTTTGAGGAATTTATGAGAGAAATACTTGGTAAAACAGTTGGATTTATATGTGGCATTTATGGATCTAGAAAAGGCATATGATAGGGTTGATAGAGATGCTTTGTGGAAGGTTTTAAGAACATGGCATGGGAGGTAAGCTGCTACAAGCAGTGAGAAGTTTTTATCAAGAGTGTAAAGCATGTGTACAAGTAGGAAAAGAGGAGAGTAGTTGGTTCCCAGTGAAGGTTTGGTCTGCGGCAGGGGTGTGTGATGTCCCCATGGTTGTTTAATTTGTTTATGGATGGGATGGTTAGGGAGGTAAATGCAAG
>JAYMFT010165458.1:0-12341 GCA_038088735.1 Panulirus argus | reverse complement strand
GCGGGGGGGGGGGGGGAAGGGGGTCACGTGAGGTCATCTCCCGCGTGGGCGAGAAGGGGGAGAGAGAGAGAGAGAGAGAGAGAGAGGAGCGACAGCGTATAGCGTGGCACCACCACCGGGATTCGAAGCCGGGAGTGTACTACGTCATGTAGACGCCGGTACAAATTCCATGACTGCGACGGTACGATCCCCTTCATTACGACGGCGCGTTACCCTTGACGGTGCGACCAACGAACGACCTCCCCCCCCGCCCCACCTCCCCCGTGAGTGCGACGGCAGTCGTGCGTCTCTCGGGTATGACCGCCTGACCTTTGACCTGACACACCCGCAGAGGAGGTCCCATGTGTTGTTCTTGTTGTAAATAAAGAGATGTTTGATTTTCCCAGCACGAATGTGGAGTAATGTTTCTCTCCCCGTCCCTCCCCCTCCTCCCTTCTCCTCTCCCCTCCCCTCCCCCTCCCCCTTCCCCTCCCCCTTCCCTCCCCACTCCCCCACCGACACCTACCCTTGTGTGAATGTGTGTGTGTGTGCGTGTGTGTGTAACTTACACGTAACGAAGGGCTTCACGACTGCTCAGTTGTCTCAGATTATATGTGCAGAGAAGCGATGAAGAAGAAGGAGGAGATTCTAGCGATTAAAAGTCTGTTGCTTAGGTTTGATTATTGTAAAGTCTCTGCCATCTGCTGGAGCAGCTGTTGAGTAGATGATAATGCGATTTAACTTTCCTGCGTCGGTAGGGAAAAAAAAAAACTGCCATCGGCTGTTTCTATTTAAACTGGTTTTACCGGGTTCCTAAACTTGCTTTTCTGACCGTTAATGATAACAGAGCCAGGGAATAAAAACTCCGGCAATTAGTTTACCCAACGGGGCGCTTTGGGAACAAAGGAAAACACAAGTCCATTTTTTATGTTATTCTCAACATTGAGGGCTTCTGTCTCCGACCGGTGTTGTTGTTCGCGTGTGTCTGTGTGTGTGTGTGGGTGTGTATTTGGAGGTCCCCCTGAGTGGGTGTATGGGAGATGGGGTGAAAGTGGGGGGAGGCGTAAGATTTACGTCGGATGAATCCTTGCCGAAACAGAGTCTGACTCCCGAAGACGAAGAAGAGTGACCCCAACGTGTCAGCAAAGCAAAGAAGACGGCGGGTGACATAACAAAGAAAACTGTCCCGAGAATCATTTCTTTCCCTCCATCACAGCGGTCGCCAGGGAGTCAACCGCAGCGTCGTTATTCACCCACCGTCCTCTCCTGAATGGCTCTACACTGCGATGGAATAAACAATATAAAAAAAAAGTCTCGTGTAAAAATTTTTTCAATTCCCGGGAGTTGGAGCGAAGGAAGAGAGCGGCTCCAGATGTGTTAATAATGGAGGAGGGGGTTGACACCTGCCTGGGAAGGGGGAAGGGGGTAGGATAGTTCCATTGATTATCGTCAGGTCAACAGACGGTGACACCCGCCCCTGGCGCCATGCACTGCCCACCCTGCGGTGGGGCCTGGTGTGCCTCCACGCCATGCATTACCTACGGTGCTGTGAGGTTAGGTGTGTCCATACCGTGCACTGCCCATGGTCCTGCGCGACCTATCGTTTGTGTTCTCGCAGTGCATTTCACACCAGTCATTCTGTCATGCACCTGGCCTGGCACGCTTCGTCCCCGTCATACACCAGGCCAGGCACACTCTACCCAGTCATGCAATGATACAGGTACATCTCATTCTGTCATGCAGCAGGCCAGAAACACATTATTCCAACCTGTGATGGAAATGAGACAGACGCTGCCTCATTCAGGTATCGGGGTGGGGGAAAAAAAATTTAATCCGTCATGCATCGGGACAGACGAAACTTTAGCTCCGTCATGTCCAGCACGCGAGGCATGCAGGCGCACACGGCCTCCCTCGGTAACAGGTGGAACACACACACACACACACACACACCTCTTCATGAACCGCCCTTTAGGCTTTCCCTCCCAACACACACACACGCACACTGTATTTACCTACATTTCAAAACGTTAACGCCCTGGCTATTACACATACACTACGCTACTTAGGATTCTATTCATTATTCCAATCATGATTGTTTCTCTCCCTGGCTCAACATCTTTTCCTTTACTTGCCATACGTCCTGTCTCAGTTATCCCACCTTGCCATACCCTTATCCACTCTATATTCAGCCAACAAACTTTGTGCTAAAATTCTCTCTACGAGTGACTGAAACACACACAGACAACTCTTGCGTCTGAAAATGTTCTCTCTCGATTTCCCGTCAACTGTCTTTATCGTGTTATCTTTCTCAGACGTCACCACCAAGCCGCCATCATTCCATTTTCTTCTACTTACACCGATAAAACAAGATATCACTTGACAATTTATGGGCGTACGTGTTGTTAGCCGGAACCCAGATAACATCCACTGAATTACCATTATTGCTGAATTACTGTGGCAGTAAATCTGGCCACAGCTGCTGTTTGTTGAGTCAAGAATAACAATATGGATTACTAGTGCGTGACTTCATGCTGGGCAACGTCTGGTAGTAGGACTAGTCATGGTATGGTAGGCCACGTCTAGCGGAGCTAGTAATGGTACGGTAAGTCACGTCTGGTAGAGGTCATGGTATGGTAGAACACGTCTGGTAGAGGTCATGGTATGGTAGAACACGTCTGGTAGAGGTCATGGTATGGTAGACCATGCCTGGTAGGACTAGTCGTGGTAGCACAAGTCACTTGCGACCTTAGAAATTTATTAAAGGACGTCTGCTTACGTTATCCTTTAATGGGTTGATTAAAGGAAAGAAGAGTGGCACATGGATAGGAACAGCTTTATACGGAAGAGATGGCTGAGGCGCGTGCAGGTGTATGTGTGTAAGCTTCCTGCTGGATACTGGTGATTTTCTGGGAGCTAAGTATTGTTCATTTTGTACACCGAAGGATAGCTGGGACCTCTTTAAGTGCTGGTCATGAGTGGAAACGTCTGTTAGACCTGGTACTAGATGACGTACGTCTGCTAGAAATAGTGATGGAAGGTGACGTCCTTTGCATGCCATCAAAGTGGATGTCTTTAGTACATCAACGCTGGACATCAATTCAAACATGATGTTTAGCGCAGCTGCGATTAAATACGCGAAGTAATCCATAAAATACGAAATGACTGTGTAAGGAGTGAGAGCCATGTAACGAGGGAAGTTGTTCTGGGAGGCGTACTTGGCGTCGAAAAGTTTAGAGCTGAAATGTTTTCGCCCAAAACAGCCATTTTGGAAGGACGGTCCTGCACTCGCGAGCCACAGGAAATAATATAATGAAAACTGCCGACTCAGTTAGTGGTCGCCCTAAAGTCGCCAGAAATCCTAACAATGGCGTTGAAATTAAACGGAAATTCGATACCATGATTCCACATCCTTCATTTTAACGTCAGTAAATTACCTCTTGTGCAAATATCCCCCTCCTCTCACCCGCACATTAATAACATAATCCTAAACTGCATACCGTGCAAAACTCCGACACGTAAACAAAGGATTCTACCACGCTCGGCACAAGGTGTATTACCCTTCTCCTCTACAACAACGTAGAAACAATATATCCAATATCCCTCACGTGTGTCAACATTCAGAAACCTAAATTACACAACACAAACAAAATCCCTTCCAAAGACGCCCCGCTGACCGAGCCTGGTGCAATACTTGCATCCCTCACGGAAACTCACATCAAAGATCACATGAACAGTGAGGCGCGGTTCCCAAACTATCCACTCAGATAGGCGTAAGCACAGTTCAGCTGGCGTTGGCGAGGGTCAACAGGTAGGGGAAGTCGGTAAGGGATGTGTTCCTTGAGAGTCAACAGGTAGCGGCAAGCGTTAGATACAGGGCGGGCTGGCAGGATGGGATGCTGGCACGTGAGCGAGCCAGCAAACGGGAAGTTAAGAGTCGCGTTCCACGGACGAAGGGTGGTGACTTGGGCGTGATAGGGAGAGGGAGGACGGGCGAGGGGCGTCCGCCTGGGGAATGGGGAGGGCAGAGACGGAGGCGTGGACAAATTAGACCGGGATAACATCAGCCGGAATCGGAGGGTTGCCAAATTTTCCGCGACTGCGGCCTCTACAGCTGATTGGATGGGTTAATTGGGGAACCATAAAGTTGAACGACAGAACACAGCCTTGAGCAGTTCCCAGACGACGGTGGCAGTTAAGGCGTCTTCTGGGGCTAAACAGAGTAACCGACGATCCAAACACAGAGTGAAAACGGCCCTTGTGTCCAAGCAATGAAGAGCATATTTTTCTTATCATTTTTTCGGTGAACCGAAAACCTATTGCATAAGGAGAAATGGGAGAAGCCTTTTATCTTCTTTCAATTAGCCTTAACTCCATTAACATTCACATGGCGTGCATGAAAAGCAACTGACAACTTCTTAGCCTCGAGGCTAACACCGTCAGTAGGTACATTCAAGTGCTGGGGTCTGCGCCACCAACTTGCTGTCCTGACTCCTGAAAATTAAATGTCTACGTGAATAATTCGGAGGCTTTAGACGTGCCGGTTATCATCGGTCATTAACTTCTTACCTAAGTTTAAACACCTTGTACAATTCATTTCAGAAGTGATTATAAAAGCAATCCAACTTATATCATTCCGGGTATAATTTATGTAGTTCCAATTCTTAAAACATCCTGTTCACAAACACTATACTATCGCATTCTCCGGCGTCTTCTGCTACCCACTGTATATACAAGGCACACTGACTTTACAAGTGACAACAGCTTAATCATTTATAATACAAAATAAAATTTTAAAGAGATTTCGTTCTCCTAAACCCGAAGATTCAGTAGGACTATCCAGTCCTACAAAATGTGCCGCGGACAATGAATTTTAGGAGCGAGATAATTTTCCAAACCCTGACTGGAACAGTTGGGAAGATCGTATCCGAGTTCCAGTACTGCGCGGCCCCTTAAGCCGTACACGTCCACAAGGTCCAAAATCTGACAAAACTTGGGGTATAGGAGAGGACTCTAGCCCATCTCATTATGGGAACACTGACCTATATGACCCACTCGTATAATTCTGTCTTGCCCCCGCGAACAGACGGACGGGCCAGCTGCCGGGTCGTATCATCTCGAACCATCGCTCGGAAATAGGCTTCGGGAGTGACCGCTACTGAGAACGATCTCCTCGGCCCTGAGTAATTGAGAGTAACTACCTGTAATGACCCTAACACCACGTGAGAGGATGATGAAGGTTAGGAGGAGCGCGTCAGGCGCGTGACGTAGAAGGTAAACCGCCTGTGTGTGGGAGTGGAGACACGTACGGAGCGCCTGGCTCATACAACTTTAAGATAAACTTTTAATTCTGTCACCTGCGGTCGTGGCGGCAGGGCGCTAATTCATGCGTCCTGTCACCGTATGTATACTGCCAACACCGTCAACATCTGCGTCCTGCTGACAATGACAACATAAGCGCCCAGCCAACACCAGTAGCCTACTCCTCGTTCCCAACAAGCAATCCCAACTGCCTTGCTAAGTCAGTGTTCATGGTTTATTAATGATCCATTCTTCAGGGGGCAAGAGTACCTCCACCTCCCTGGCTATCTCTTTCACAAGTACATAACAAGACAGGCTCTCAAGTTAATTACAAATGAAGTGGCGCCTTCCTCAACCATTACAAATATACGGCACAAAAGGATATAATGTTCTTTTCTGTTGTGATAATCAGTGATCCAGTCGGAGGCGACCAGTGGCACCAAGCAAGAAGAACCACTGGCGGCACTAGCTCAAGACGGACGAGTTGTCCGCCTCGCTCTTGATGGTTCAAATTAATCACGTCGTCCGTGATCACGAGGAGGGAACACAGATGCCTTGGGGTCTGTGAAGGCTTGCAAGTGTCTACTGGTTGGCTCATGTCGCTGTCACTGCAACACACGCGCTACACTGTACGGCCAATCATTTGCGTAACTCTGAAATGCTCGCGTACTTCACTGTAGACCCACCAGCTGTAGACGACACTATTACCGCTAAAAGTTAAATATAATGCCGGTAAAATAGTGACACAACAAAGAAAATATATCAGTACCACTTTAATCAAACATCAAAAATTCATTACACGCACATAAAGCGTGTCTCTCAGTAATACAAACGTTTGAATGACAATTACATTAACTGAGTCCATATCCCCGAATCTCGTTTTTAAACTAAAAACATAATTTTCGCATTCAGTGGGTCGGGTTGCCGACCGTGCCAGACGGCGGCAAACTGTCTGAAACCTGGCGGCGTGCATCTTCAAGGATGATTTTTTACTGGCTGACCCCTGTAATCCTTTTGCGCTACCGCTCACAGGATGAGTATGGGATGCACAATAAATTTGCCGGGGTTTTCCCGGCGCAAATCAAATCAGCGGCGACTCGTCGTTGCCGCCGTCTGCACTTTCTGCGAGGAAGGAACTGTAACACGGCAAGTCTTGACTTAACCTGGCTTCACGGTGCTGATCACAGAACATGACTGACGACCGCAGGAGTTTGAGTAACATCTGTGAGTATGTTTATCACGTGAAGGAGTCCCGAGACCAAAGCGAACCCGCGAATTTGGAGTGTACATACTTCTACCTCTAGATACAGGCCTGTTTGATGCTTGACGAACACTGAGATGACTTGTGTAGCTTCTTAAAATAGATACTAGATTTTTTTTTTTAGATGGGAAAACTGTAATTGCTTTTGGAGGTGAGAGATGGTGAGAAGCTATCGTAGAAATTGACCTGTCCATCCATCCATCTATCCATCCATCCGAACCATCTTCAACTCAGGCCGACAGTAAGACAAGCGGGAGGTGTTATCTCGCGCACTCCAAGGAGCATGAAAGAACCGATTCCCGGGGGTTATTAAAGTCTAATTCCAAATATTTATTTAATGTATCCTCGTCCTTAATATTTCTCTGACCTTTATGCCTTTCATGAACGGGCGAGAAGAAATTTTTCGAAATAAAGAAGATTGATGGAAGTTTTTGGGGAGTTAATTATCTGGGCATTATGTAGGATAATATTAATTTTTTGTTCGTAGCTCATTATAATGGGGTGATATCGCTCACGGGCGCCAGTTAGGAGGCGTTGTTTGACGACCCGGATCTAGTGAAGGAATGATAGATAAGACTTCTAACGAGGGGAAAAATATGAGGATCGAAAACATATTAGACGCTGTTGCAAACAAGAAAATGAAAGCGAAAGAAAAGAAAATGGAAGGCCAAAGACCAAAGCAACATTCTAGAGGAAAGGCCTTTGATATAATATTTTTGCGTTAGGTGCCCGGCTGTTCGTTACTTGCGTTATAGGCCATCAGCATTGTGACAGGAGAGCTACAGCCTTCAAGTACAATATCTTGGACGAGCTGCTGTGCTGAACCATCGATAGGTCGATCCTGAGTTGCCTTTTACGTATAAGCAAATATCTCTCTTCACTTATTCCTCATGGCTTTGTGCACAAAACTTGTACAGCATTACATTACCACCACGGTAAACCTTCTTAGCTAAGTGTAATCACGCCACCTTTCTTGACCCAAGATCTGCTTTTCACAGTGGCAGTCGACATGAAATCTTGGGTGAACTGTTTAACATGGCTGTATCGGAGTTGGCTCTTGCTCTGTATTTATGGCTACCTTTCCAACAGAAAGCCATTTTTATTTTTTTTTTCAAGGAAACAGTAGTGAATTCAGAGAGCTTGAACTTGGTCCTCCGATAGGCAGTGGCCTTCAACCCACCTTAATTAAATGTCTTAATGCTCTCACTGAGTCCTTCTCTGAGAAAAGCAGACATCGTAAATATCTTAGCAGTGCCGATAACATAATTAGCATCCCTGGTTATAGTGCTGCATTTATAATCTTAACCGAATCTCAGATACATGTAAAAAGCATGTACTAATCAACTTTACTAAGTAAAAGAAAATTTGACAGAAGAATGGATCACAATTTGGATGCGTAAGTGATTTCGTTCTTTTAGTACAGAAGTACCAATGGATCGAACTGGTGTAACCTAGACTCGATCATCAGTGTACAGAAAGGCTTAAGTGAGTACCTGAGAGTTGTAGCTGGCTTGGATCCACGTTATAAAGTTAATATCAGAATAATAAGATGATTTACCTTGTACCTGTTGGTTTTGTTGTTAATTATGCTGAACCTCTTCCTGTTGTGGTGCCTGAGAGAAGACTTGGAAAGCTTAATGATATGCAGAATGCAGCGTCGAGAATTATTCTGAGTTGTTTTACAGCAACGGAGATTTTAGATGTACGACGAAAGAATTTAGCTTTCTTAGTATTAGTAGAAATAATGATTGTCAATTTTGAAAATCCAAGACTAGTCATTGCAGTCATCTATTGGCCAGTGGATGCAGCTCCACATAAATTTTCGGAACAGACAAGAAATATTGAATTCTGTCTTAACCTCCTCGGAAACCCAGTCCTAAGCATAATCTTCTTTGGGGGCTGCAGCCCACTACACCTAAGATAGAAACAGTTAGGAAACAGTGTTTTAGCTGAAATTTCCTCTGGTAACAGCTCGGACGAACAGCTGGAACAAAACGATATTAATATTTAGACTGAGTGTCAAGTTCTCCCGCAGTCACCAACTAGGAGAACCAGCCAGAAGACGTAACACACTAGACTTATTCTTTACAAATAATGTGGATCTGATCTGTGACATCTTCACTTCAAACACCATTATAAACGCACTGTATTCTGACCACAGCCTCATTGAAGTAAACACAGGTATAGATGATAAACCACCAGAACAGAGCACACGTAACCAGGGAAATAGATTCAGCGAATTTGGTTTTATTAGTAATCTGATAAATGGAAAGAAGTAATAAGTTACATGTCTGCGACATGATGGGAAACCCTGTTTGAGTAAGGTGTGAGTTAAGGAGTGTGTTAAGTGAATGATCTCGAAAACACTCCAGACATGCAACAGACATGTAGAACGAGGGAGATGATCTGTGTATATGAAGTGAAAACCTATTGCAGCTTCTGTAAAAGCCACAGTTCAACAAAGGTAACACCACCAGTCAAATGAATTTACGAACGTAGGCGATAGACTCTCATTGTCATACGGGTCACAGGAAAAGGGACAGGGAGAATGAGCCATCGGTGAAATAGAAAAAAAAATGAACACTTTTATTCATATGTAAAACTCAGATCGAGGACGATCTCCATTGGTGGCCGACAGAAGAGGGTACATTCGCGGTTGATATTCATGGGGTATATGAGATAGTAAAAAAGCAACTTGAATTGGTGTTCAGTGAACCAAAAACCAACTGAAAGATAAATGACCCAACCGACTTCTTCCTGTACAGTAATCCTCCCATGTTACGCATTGTAGATCTCACCACTTCGCCACGAGATTTCAAAGGGACCATTGAGAGCATGCACATACACACTGCCCCAGGGCCAGACCCGTAGAACTCTGTCTTAATTTAAAGAAAAAGAAAGCGAAACACCCCTTGCACGAGTACTAAATATTCTGAGGACAAAAACTTTGGTTTTTGGCATTAACTGTAAGAGTTTGAAACAGACACATTGCCCCACTGAACAGAGGAGGAAGCAAAGCAATCCCATAAATCTACTGACCGATACACTGACATCACACGTTATCAGAATACTTGAAAGAGTTGTAAGAGGTAAATTGACCAGTTTTATGGAATCGAATGATGTACGTAACCCAGGATAACATGGTTTCAGAGAAGGAAAATCTTACATATCTTAGTTTCTTGATCACTACTATGAGGGGGTAGAGCAGCATTTTCCAAACTGGGGGAAATTTTCCCCTGGGGGAAATAATTACACTGCCTACTAGCAATAAAAAAAAATCTCTGATGGATTTTCTCATGTCTGAGAGAGAGAATGCCAGTTGTAAATGGGCGGCGCCGTATCTAAATAAAATAGATTAGTAAATAGTCACAATGTGTTTTGACTACTCTTTCCCTCGTACACATGAAGGGGGAAATCTGGATGGTTGAACTGGGTGCAAGGGGGAAATGGCAGAAAAGAGTTTGGGAACCACTGGTGTAGAGAAGAACAAACAAAATGCTCACGTGATATATACAGACTTTGCAAAAGCGTTTGAAAAACTTGACCTTAGTGTCGTAGCACATAAAATGTGTAAGACGGGAATAAGACTGGTAAAATTGGAAGGTGGATCTACATTTTTTTTTAACTAACTGATCACAACACTTCATATAAATTAGACCATTTCCATTGCTTCAACAGTTTATAGTTCATTGCCGAGAGAGACTACTTCACCCCATTTTCTCCCTCATTCTTATATCTGACAATTACGCAGACACGAATCGCAGTTTTCATATCGTCTTTTACAGATGATACTAGTGTGAAAAAGAAAATTTTCTCAATGTAGAAGACCGAGAAACTACAATCGACATGAATACCGGGTGGGCACAGACACTTTCATATCACGACGGAACAGTATGATAAACCTCAAGGAGTATTTTCAGACGACCTTACCATCTGCGAACACAAGAAGGCAACAGTCGCCTCTTCCTAAATGATGGTACGATTGATCTTGCAGACTTGCAACCAATGTGATAACAGCTTCAGGGTGCTATTACTCTCACGGATGGGATGCTGCCGTGTGCTAACATCATCTTACATGAAGGATGAAATTTAAGAACTAAAGGCTTCAGATTTTTTTTTTTTTTTTTTTTACTGTTCTTATTTACGCAATAGAGGAACCGAACCACTGACAACGACTGAAACCACTAGGGCTGTACTCTCTGGAGCGCAAATGGGAGATTTATAATCATCATTTACTCTTAAAAAATCCTAAAATGCATGGTACCCAACTTGAATTCGAAAATAATTCCTTATTGACTCGACAGGCATGGATGGTTCTGAAATATTACCCTAAAAATCAAAAGACGTAATAAGCACAAAGAGAGGAACATCTTCAATGCACGGGACCCACGACTATTAAGGACATTGCCTGCAGCCATCATATAAACTATGTGATGCTCAGTGGAGAAATGTAAGGCTCTTGGTAAGCATTTAACAGAGTACCAGACCAGTTGTGTTTAGGGGATTACATGGGCTTGTGGACCGTGGCTTCAAACAGCATGGCCCACTAATGACCAAACTCAACAGCCTCGTCCCAGTCCGACCTTTAGGGTTAGAAGACCTCCGGAGACTACCCAGGTATAATCCGGGGGACAGATTAACATTCTCGACCTATGCCAAGCCATGCCTGCCAAGATTTCTTCTCCATAGGGAAACTTTTCTCTCAAAAGATTGACTGAGCTGTTACTGAGCTCAGAATGTACGGTATTCATGAACTTTATCACGTAAAACAGCAGATGCGCAGCCCTGTCCCTGGGAAATTAATCCCTTGGACATCAGTGTTCCTCCCAGTCCCCATGTGTGTCTCCTCAGGCCACAGCCTGAGCTGAGACTGTGTGACGCCTTTAGTCACACTGACACCATCACAATTCAGTTCTATTTAAATACTTTATTCCTTGATAGAGGAATCGGGATCCTAGTGCTGTCACTTGAACATAATCTCTCACAAATGGATCTCTACATCCAGTCACTGGAGCTGCCGGAAGCCTTGTTGTTGTAACACACATTGACAGTTCCTATCTAGATTGGGGAAGTCAGGATCAATCACTGGGCAGCTACCCTCCAGACCGAATTGTTTACATATCTCATTACCTTGACACTTATTAATATCTCGAAGAAAGACATTCTGATCATGATTTTTCACTTCATTAACAACATAAAACTCTTCAGCATGATTGAGATATGCTTTTGCCGGAAGTAAGACACAGAATTAATCATGACGAAATTTAGAGTACATGTTCCTTACATTCCTCCACTTTCGGGGTTCTGAATACATAATAGAGCTGATGAATTAGCTAAAGCTTTTCCATTGAAAGACAGAGGTCAGAGTTCGCTATAATTTTGTCCCATCGGCATCTAGTGTAAAAACTGTCATCCAAGAAAGAACTTGAATAAAGATCTAAACTTGATGGAAATTGACGCTAGTCGATCTTCTGTTATATTGAGCAGACATTTGGATCTGCAGACAGATTCAGTAAACACCTTAAGTTTTGCTGGCCCGGCTCAGGCTAGGATACAGACACCCTTGGGAGTTTGTTCCTCTTGTTGATATGGAACAGACGAGATGTAATTATCGTCTGCAGAGTTACTCTCACATCATGCAGCATTATCTATGTACCTGATGTTATAAAATAGATGTTTCAGAGATAATTCCTGCCCTACATAACTATTTTTTTTAATGTTAGTTGAGACGGCACGAGCAACTGAGGCCCTAATCAAGGCCATCCCATTAACGCTATATATATATATATATATATATATATAT
>JAYMFT010165457.1:0-26356 GCA_038088735.1 Panulirus argus | reverse complement strand
ATTATTATCATTATTATTATTATTATTATTATTATTATTATTATTATTATTATTATTATTATTATTAATTTTATTATTATTATTGTTATTATTATTATTATTATTATTATTATTATTATTATTATTATTGTTATTATTATCATTATTGTTATTATTATTATTATTATTATTATTGTTATTATTATCATTATTGTTATTATAATTATTGTTATTATTATCATTATTGTTATTATTATCATTATTATTATTACCATTATTATTATTATTATTATTATTATTATTATTATCGGTATTATTATTATTATTATTATTATTATTATTATTATTATTATTATTGTTATTATCTTATTATTACAGCGATGATAATGATAGTAATAATAATAATAATAATAACAATAATAATGATGATGATGATGAAAGGGTTTACCAAGATACCTGAAAGCAATTTCTAAAAACATTCTGAGAAAATATCAACAATAACGAGGTGGTTTGGGTTGGGAAGGTTAAGCAGGCAGTCTGTCCACAAATACAACCAGGGAGGTTGATGATTTTCAAAATGGTTGGGATGGATCTGTTTTTTGCAACGGTCTGAACATTTCGTATGGACTTCGATGCGGTGGTGGTAACCGGACTTCAACCCGGGAACGAGGGATCTCAAGCAGCAGGAGATGACCGTGGCGATCTTTTTCCCAAGTTGTCGGATGAGACCCAGGTGAAAGTTGAAGAAAGACGGGAGGAAATCACCAATGTGTTGAACGCCTCTTGGCTAGTGGGTGCAAGAGGAACCAAAACCTGGTTCACGTGTATAAGGAGAGGGTGTATGTGTGGTCTTAGAATTATCCTCAACTCCTGAAGAAGGTGATAAAGATTTTACGGCCGATGGATGCGGGGGCTTGACGCTGACGACCTTAATACCCATTAGCAGTTCACAGGCCTGTACCCCAAGCAAAATCGATCTTGCAATGCTCCTCTCTGCATGTACTCTTGTGCTTTGTATCGTGTGGTGGACTGGGAGGAAGACCAGGCAGGTGAGGTCTTGGGGAAAAATGGAAGCTGTGTAGATGTTCTTGAGTTCAGATGCAGGGAGTCCAAGTGTCTCTAAGTCTACGACATAAAGGCGATAGCTGGAGGATTTGATGACGGTGCTGAGGTGTTCCTTACAGCTCAGTTTATGGTTCAGCGAGACACTGAGGAGCTCGGCGAACCGATTACCCTGGAGGAAGCCACACATGGCTAGAGGTGTGGTGCCGTGCATGATTACGGATCTTCGTTTGGTTGATCGTACAGTGGCTGGCGGTAGTTCGGTTGCATAGATCGTTAAGCGCGGGCGATGTAGTCGAAAGAGCTGTTTAGTGTGTGTGTGCGTGATTGCTGTTTGTTTGCTCTAGGAAACATAAGAAACCAGACTCATGGCAGCCAGTCACAGAGATCTCTATAATGGGATTCAGCCGCATCTCTCCTTGCTTAAAAGTCCGACACTCGTGTCTTAAATCTTTTCCATTCCTGGTTGTTATATCAGGTAATTCTGGTGGTCCTTGTGATTAAAATAATCTTTCGTGACCCTGCATCATGGGATGTCACGTGTTATCTGTGGGTCTGAGTCGTGAATGCGCGTCTGTTGTGTCTGTTAACAATTATATGTTCGAGCAAGAACCTGTCCTGGCGCCGGACCCAGCAGCACCAGTCAGGCACGACATCACTCTTGTGTGAGAGTCACACACACACAAGTTCATTATGGCCAAGTTGTTGTCCCACATGTCGACCCTCCCTACCTCTCCAGCCACCTCTTCCCCTCCCCCAAGCGCCACCTCCCTCTCTCTTTCTCTCCCTCCCTCCCTCACTCCCTCTCTCCCTCCCCAGCCACCTCTCACAGCACAACTATTCATCATTTTCCACCCTGCCCCACCGCCCTCGCCCCGGCCACTCCCCTCACCCACTCCACATTCCTACACTTGAGTCTGGAGGGGCTGGCTGGCTGGCTGTCTGTGACTCCAGTTGTATTAAGCAGGTGACCCGTGGTAGCCTGAGCCCTTCGAGCCTGCTGACCCAACCCCGTCCCCTGGTACCTCAGGATTGTGATGAACCCCAGGTCAGCGTGCCAGGGGGTCAGAGACATGCCTCATCTCACTACCAGGAACCATTCATACTTACCAAGTAAGTTGTAAGTAGTCAGTGCTCCACGAGCATTAAGAGGTTGTAAGTTGCTTCATCCCTTCAGCTGCAGGCACTCAGTGGCGCCACGGTCCTGCTCAAGAGCTCGGCACTTCCTGCTGGGCCCTGGGAGCAGCTACTTCCTGGAAGCCAACAGTAGTTCAGTGCTGGGAGGTGATGACGTGCGCGGCCGCCTCCGTGTGAATCACGAAGCAAGTCACGGTGACTCGCGTCCCCTCTGGAGAGACAACTGACAACTGTGGCAATGGTGTCGTAACGCAAACATACCTAAAATGGAGACTGAAGAAGCAACTTTGGGGAAGAGGATCTGTATATTCCTGAAAATGAGTTAGGACATTACATTGTGCACGGCATGAAATTTGGGGCCCTCCGCGATCAAAAAGAATATCTCATCACCCAAGGAAATGTACTTGGACCACTGCTGTTTCTCGTTCTCATCCCTGAAATATACGCAGACGCCAACCACTTCTTCGCATCATCTTCCCAAACTGTACCAAAATCAGTATACACACACCTATAAAACACAGGAGACTGTAATCGGACTTACATCAAGTCTGAGAGTCGATCATTGAAAATTATACTTTGCTGTACGCAGATGGATAGATAGAGATAGGTTATAAGGAATAAGGTTAGCAGCTTCAGCGCACTCCTGGCTGCTCTGATCTTAACAAACAGCAGTATGGGTGATGGCAAGATGCTGGTGAACATATTCAAGACGAGCTGAGACGGAAGGCAATAGCGATGAGGCGATGGGAGGGCGGGAACCTGATATCTCGCTGATTTACATAATGATACTAGATATGGATTGTTTGCTGAGGGTTGTAGTGGGCGATATGTTTCCTGTTAATGTGTGAAGTTAGATCTTGCTCAGAGGTCCTTCGACAGAGTTGATTCAAGCGCGAGGGAAGGGCCGAGTACAGCTATGTGATTAAGAGGATTTTCCCCGAAGTCTTGGACAGCGCTTTTCGAAGGGTTTTTGTATCCTATTTATGGTGGTCTCCGGCGTTGGGATTGAGGAGTCGTCTTTTGGACTGTTGTAGTCGGTTGGACTATTGTCAGCTGGTGGGCTTTTGCGGGCTGATGAGCTGTTGATTCTCATGTACGTGAAAAAGCAGTTTGAAATACTTTTGTTCTTGGTTCATGTGTTTGTTTTTGCACGTGTTCGTAGTAATGATGATAATAGTTATGATAGTACTACTACCACTAATAATACTAATGATAATAGTAATTGATGATAATGCTAATGATAATAGAAGTAATAATGATAATAATTATAATAATAATATTAATGATAATAAGAAGAAGAATAATAAGAAGAGAAAGTTTACTATCAATTTTCTTTCCATTTAAATCTTGATTTTACGTCTTTGTTCGTCACTACTGACGATGTTCATATTGGCCGGGATGTGAAGTAACCGCTGATGGAAGCGAGATCCAGTCCTTTAGCGGTCTGTACGAGATCGGGTGGGCGCGCACTGTAGTGCCGAACTGCAACTCGGGATTGAGGGATCTCAAAAGACAAGGAGGTGACGGTGGCGATCCCGATGCGGTAACTTCTTGCCTGAGCTGTCAGGAGAGGTCCAGGTGATTCATGATCGGAGAGGTCCTCGCGTTGAGCTCCTCTTGACAAATGGTGTAAGTGGGACTAAGGATTATCGTGCCTACTCTTTTCTGCACCTCTCTTTTTTTCTAGTAGGCTTTCTTGTGTGGTGGATAGGGATGGCAGAACAGGCTAGGAGAGGCATAAGTGAATTAGGGAAGAATGAAAGACGAGTGGATAGGTCTTGAATTCGGATGCAGGAAATCCAAGTGTCTTGAGTCTACGTTGAAACGATAGCCGGAGGGTTGGGTAATGATGCTGATGTCTCCCTTCCAAGCTTAGTCTATCGTCTAAAGTGACACCGAGAAGCTCCGTGGACTGAAGAACCTGGAGGAGGGCTGGAGCCCCTAAGAAGATGGGGGCATATGTGTGTGTGTCTGGCGGGTGGATGAGTTACAACACTGTGTGTGTGTGTGTGTGTGTGTGTGTCTATCAACACTCGTCACCGCCTCGATGGCTGCCGCCAGCGGACGCGCTCAAACCCCCTCCTCCCCTCCCTCAACCTCCAACGCCGCGGCGCGACCTTTCCTACACAACACTTCTTTATCCAGACACAAAATCCTTTCCCCCCCCCGAGGGTGGGGCGCTTTCCCCCCCCCCCCCTCCCCTCCCCTCACACACACACACACACACTCCCCAAGCATCCTCCCCTTCCTTCACCCCTCCCCTTGTGTAGGAGCATAAAGGCAGTGGTTGTGTTTGCTGCCAGGGTCGACCAACGTCCTCGAAATCCTTCACCGTCTTGGGAGGAGTATGACATCATTATGCGTCCGACGCCCCACTGCAGATACAGAAGTTAGGGTCATTCCTGCACCTGCTATGCTCCTGCTGCCCCTAGGGCGGAGGCTGTGCTCCAGGGCTGTGGTCGGGCCGGGTAGGGAGTGTGGCCTGGCGCTTTGGTGCGCCCCGTCTCGCGAGGTGTGGCTGCGTCTCACGGTGTGGCCACCACCCACTCGCCATACAACCCTCCACGACTCCCCTCATCCTTCCCTCACACCTCCCTCAACCGGCCATGCTTCCTCACTCTCTCGTACTGTCTCTCTCCTCTTCTCACGTCTCCCTCATGACCGGGTTCCACCTGAGTATATACACAATCCTATTACGAATAGGTGTGTGCAGTGTCTTAAAGCAGTGAAGTCATCAACTGTCTCTATCACTGTTGTTGGGATCACGATGCAGTGACAGGTCCGGTCCACAGGCAACTTGCTCTCTCTCACTTATCTGTGACTGGTTCTGAGAACAGTTACATTCCGTGCTAACTGCTTCTTAGACTGTCCCTGAGAACAGTTTCTGCTTCCCATGCTAACTGCTTCCAAGACTGGCTAGCCACCCAGTGTGATCGTCGGGACCTGCAACGTAACATCCGACCGAGTGACTGTTACTGACTGACCCGATGACTGTATAACTGGCTCTGCGACTGGTTGGTTCCACGAGTAGCTCTGGGGCTGAAGGGTTCTCCCAGTCTGACTCTGGCTGACTGTATGCGTAGTTTTTTTTTTATGTTGGCTGAGACGGCACGGGCAACGGATGTCCTTATCAAGGCCAATCCATGAACTGAGCCAGGTACCCATTTTATCGACCAACCCCTATAGGTGGATGAATAGCTGGGTTGAATGTGGACAGACTGCCTCAACCACGATTCGAACCAGTGCGCTCGACCCTGGGCGGCCCGTGAATGCGTCATGGTCAGGAACGCTAACCGTCACACCACGGAAGTCCATATCAGTGTTTACTGAGTGGCTGCGTTAATGACTGACTGGGTGTGTACTCGGATGAATCCGTGTCCTTGTGGTGACACAGATGATTCAGTTGTCGCGAGAGTGGCGGACTCTAGCGGCTTCCGCCAGTACTGGACCGCAGTTCCTGCTCTCCTCTCACCCCCTTGCCTCCCTTCAGTCACTCACCTTTGGTACTGGTCTTATCAATTACCTCCCCACTTACCTCCTCTAAGACTGCCTCTTTATCATCTGCCTCTAAGACTACCTCTTTATCATCTGCCTCTAAGACTACCTCTTTATCAGCTACCTCCTCTAAGACTACCTCTTTATAATCTGTCTCTAAGACTACCTCTTTATCATCTGCCTCTAAGACTACCTCTTTATTAGCTACCTCCTCTAAGAGTACCTTTTTATCAGCTACCTCCTCTAAGACTACCTCTTTATCATCTGCCTCCTCATCTGCCTCTAAGACTACCTCTTTATCAGCTACCTCCTCTAAGACTACCTCTTTATCATCTGCCTCCTCTAAGACTACCTCTTTATCATCTGCCTCCTCTAAGACTACCTCTTTATAATCTGCCTCTAAGACTACCTCTTTATAATCTGCCTCCTCATTGACCTGCTCTCAAATCATCCCTTTACCAACTACCTTTCTGTTTACCTCCATCCAGACTACCTCTTTATCTGTCTCCTTAGGGTTTTGTGTGTCAACCTCTCAAGTTAACCTATGTCGTCCCATCTACCTCATCTTCTACCCCTTCGGTACTCCATAGCTTGCATCTATCTGCCTCCTCCCAGTCTCCGTCTCCAATATGTACCTCCTCCATACATATCTTGTGTATCTCCTCCGTATATATCTTCCTTATGCAACTGCTCGCCTTCCTCATTTGTGATTTTGTCTCGCCATCAAGCGCCCTCATGTCTCCTTCTGCCTCCTTGCCTATCATTCATGGGAAAAGTCCTGAATTCTCAGTTTTCATTCATGGGGTGAGTAATGAACTTCCAGGCTTCAGTCATGGGGTGAGTCATTAACTTCGCCTTCACTCGTGGGTTCAGTCATTTACATTCAGGCTTCAGTCATTGGGTAAGTCATTAAATCTCAGTCTTCATTTATGGTGTCAGTCACTCGCTTTCGACCCTCATTCACGGGGGTCATTCATTTACTTTGTCATCAGTCGTAGGGTCAGTCATCATCTTTCGTCGTCGAGAAAGAAACTGTGTATTTCGACACCTTGTATCATATTTCAGTACCGGGGTTGAACAGCAGGAGACGGCGGCCGTCTAGAAACCCTCTCAGCCTTAACTCGTCCTACTGACTCGTTTAGCGCATCTGCGCCTACGCCCTAAGTATATGGGAAAGCTTTCAGTAAGAGTGCGACACCAGGATTCTCCCGCTGCCGTGGTTCTCATGGCTTCCTCTCTTTCTTACCTATTTTATACTCGAGGGTGGGCCGTTTTGATAACTGTTTCTTCCCCTACACCTCGAAGCTTTGGCACTCTCTGCCGTCTCATGTCTTTCCCAACAACTACGACCTGGCACATATTATAAGACAAGTTTTTCACTACCTTCGAAATTCGTAAATACTTTCCCCATGTCTCTTCTTAGTCCCTCTCACAATCCTCTTTATCCGTTAGTCAAGGCCCGGCCTTGATGTGGACTTGTGTCCGTGACTGGAGCCTCCAACGTAAATATATATATATTCTCCTCTTCGGCCTCCTTATGCGTGTGCTGTCGGCTCAACCAAACAACTTCATAGACTTCATGAAGAACCCGAGTGGTCTCGAATGGTTCTCGACCCGTTGGTCATGCGTTTACAGAAGGTTGGATTTTTTTCCCCCCTCTCTTGCCACAAATTGTGCAAAACACTCACTCAGTCAAAACAGCAGTCTTAGCAACTCTCCGGTTATCTCCTTGGCCATCCACGAGCCTCCAGCACCAAGCCAAACCCCATCAAATCTAAACCCACTCCTTCCCCAACTATCACCACCTCATCTCCACCACCAAACACACTCGGGAAACATTAAGGCAGTTTACATTTAATGCCTCAGTAACCCGAGCACTCGCCAATTTTTCTTCTCTTTTTTGCGCCCATTGCGTGATTTCCAGCCATCCCGTCCTGTCAGCAACACTACAGTTTGTATATTCGTGCGGCAGCGTTCTCGTCAGACCACAGCCTCCCACTGGCTTTATCTTATCTCTCGATGTCCACTGGCGTTCTCTTATTTCTCAACGTCCTTTAAGTGCTACAGAACAAGAGTCTATCTCTTCTTCGCGAGTCTGAGAGTCCCTTTATTTTGTTCTTACCCTACGAGAGCTGTATGTGTTTGTGTGTGTGTGTGTGTGTCTGCCCACACACATACACACACACACAAACACCTCGGCGCGTCTTGTCCACCACTCTACCGGTAACCTTAGGGCAAAATTCACATCAGAAGCGGATTATCGGGCTCTTTTTTATCTTTTTGGTTAGTTTAGTTTTTGGTTTAAGTTAGATTAGGTTTAGGTTAAGTTAGATTGAGTCAGGTTTAGGTTAACTTTGTCTAGGTTACGTTTAAGTTTGATCAGTTTAGGTTAGGTCAGGTTGGTGTAGGTTAGTTTTAGGTTGAGTTACATTGGGTCAGGTGTAGGTGAAGTTATTTTAGGTTTAGGTTTCGGTAAAGTTGGTCTAGATTAGGTTTAGGGTAAGTTTAACCGGATTAAGTTCAGTCATTGAAAAGATTCAAAGTTCAGTACTTGACGTGACTGAATCGCACTTCTGACACCCTGCTTAGGATTTCCTTGTAATGAAAACTTTGTCAAGTTATATATTAAGCATTTTAGTGATAGCATAGCTGAAGGATGCACGGCAAGGGGTAGGGTGGAGGCAAGCATAAAGCGTGGACGGTACGTGAACTCAGGTGGGTTCGAGTAGTCTGAGGATAAAGATGGTCTTCGTTCCATCAGCAGAGAAGGAACGGAATTATGCCGGTCTAATGCCAGTCAAGGAAACAACAGGATATACACAGAGTATCAAGGTTCGTTAGGGTACAACTGTTAACCCTGGCAACAGGACAAACACGATAACGGAACACGGAGATAAAACCCAGTCACATACGGAATATATTATCTATTCATAATAACCACAGGACCGGTTTCTGTTAAAGAGCCCTACTGTAACCCAGAACCTATTCTAAAAGGCTGCGCTCCTTCCATTAGTAGGGAAGTGTATACAGTGAGTGAGACGTTCTTTAACGAGACCGTACTCGCAATGTTTACATCCTTGCCAAAGGTTGCTTTTCACTCGTGGCTTAATCTCGAGCAGGCGGAGTCCGGTAACACCCACATTGGATATACGATGTACTGATTTAATCTGGTTGTGATGCAGAGGACGACCAAGGGGTATTTTGCGGTACCCCAGATACATGGGGCAAACTCCCAGGAGTATGTATAGCCTAGCCTTAGTCGGGCAACATAGCACTTAGATGTTTACTGATCCTGTTTGCGGAACCATATATATATATATATATATATATATATATATATATATATATATATATATATATATATATATATATATAATATTCCTTCTGATCCACGGGGAAATGAAACACGATAAGTTCCCAAGTGCACTTTAGCGTAATGATCACATCATCAGGGGAGATAGGAGAGAAAGAGAAATATAAGTCAGTTGGTATACAGGACGTAGCTAGTACACCATTTTGGTAAACAGTATTTACCAAAATGATGTGATTATATACGAAAGTGCACTTTGGAACTTATCGTGTTTCATTTCCCCTTGTGA
Source organism: Panulirus argus (assembly GCA_038088735.1). Lineage (NCBI taxonomy): Eukaryota > Metazoa > Arthropoda > Malacostraca > Decapoda > Palinuridae > Panulirus > Panulirus argus. Next base: position 17,084 of record JAYMFT010165457.1, on the reverse strand, counting down.
TTTTTTTTCCAAATTATATATATATATTGTGTAATATAATGATTATTGACGGGTACAGTGTAATACTGACGGTTAGAATCATGAAAAGTTACTTTATTACATTATTTGTAAAACGCACAAACATCATTTATACTGTAGTATGGACGAAGGGCTCGTAGCTGGAAACAGGTAGAGGCAAGCACAAAGCGCAGAGCGAGTGTGTACCTTAACTTACAATGACTCCAGACGGTTCACATCCCGCTGGGAGCGAGTGGAGTCATCGTCGATGGTGTTGGTATAGAACAGAGGTGATATAAGGTACAGACACACAGCTACATACATATATACATGTTGCTGTACCAGCTTAGGGCATGGATAACACGGATACAGTACAAAGATATCTATGTGGATCATACTGTCTGTAAAACAGACACAGAGTTTTTGAAACGACAGACCTTGATTGAGGTCGGAAATCCCTGATTTTAGGGCGTTCGTCGCATTCGTTCTGTACCACTTCCCTTACCTTCTTATATCACTCTCTTTCCCTTGCGCTGTTGTACCAGCCTTCCCACACCTTCATGTTACTAACCTTACAACTCCTATGACACCCTCTTCATGCTCCTGTGTCTGGCAGGGATGGATCAGGGCGCTACTTTACCTGTTGCCGGGCTATCCTGACGTCTTCTTTTGCTCTTGCGTCTGGCAGGGTGGCAGGCTGGACGGCCTCGCCCCTCAGTCGTGTGCATGTTGCTTGGGTACCCTAACATTCCTCGACATTATCCCAAGCTTTACTGACTCAAACCAGTAACACAGATCAGCTGTGGCAGCTATTATCCCACACATGGGCCCAAGCAGCACCAGCTGGTGCAACTGACCCAGTCGCTACCCACATGTGGTCCAGGCAACACCGCAGCTGACCCAGCTGTTGCCTACTCGAACCAACTGTAAACAGTTTACATGCTCGGAAAGTCACTGTATATTTAGGATGAGAGGAGGTGCATGACAGGGGTGTCGTATCCTGGTGCGGCCACAGACTGTTGGATCCTGTGTGGCCAAGGTGTGTCTAGTGGGATCCTGGATGGCCACGGTGTGCCTGGTGAGATCCTTCGTGGCCTGGATGTCACTGGTGGGGCCTTAATGTGGCCATGGTGTGTCTAATAGGGTCCTGTGTGGCCGCGGTGTGACTAATGAGGTCCTATGTGACTGGTAGGGGCCCTTTGTGGCCATTGTGTGACTATTGGGGGGTCTTTTATGGCCACTGTGTGCCTGGTGGGGTCATTTGTGGCCACAGTGGGACTGATAGGATCATATGTGGCCGCTCTGTGTCTGGCGGGTTCTTTTGTGGCCAGGTTGTGTCTGGTGTGGCCCCCTTTGTGACTGGTGTGTCCGTTGTAGCCCCTATGAGTCTGGTGACTGGGGGGGCAGCGAGGTGGTCTGTATTGTGTGAGGGTTATCGGCCACTCGGTGTGGCCCGTTGACCAGGGGGGGGGTGATTGGGAGGGGGAAGTGTGTTAACACAGGGGCCACACGAACTGTGGAGGTAGAGGGAAGCCAGCAGGGGAGGAAGGGTTGATGGTAATATGAGTATGGTAAGGCGGGTGTGGGGCACCAGTGGATAGGAGGGGAGGGCGCTTTCATTCTACACATGTACCACAGCCTCAGGTCCGGATGTGGCCCGCGTTTGTTGTGGGAGTCATATTCTGTGTGTGTGTGTATGTATACATGTGAGTCGTATGCGTGTGTGTGTGTGTATACATGTGAGTTGTATGCGTGTGTACACGTTCACGTGGGCCGTATGTGTACGTGTGGGGGTCGTGGTTGTGGCTCTAATGATGTAATAGGCTGTGTACGTATGTACTTACATGTAAGCGTATATGCCTGGCGCGTTGCGTAACCGTTGTGTGTGTTACGAGGACGAAAGAAGGAGAGAGAGAATGGGAGACAGACCTACAGACGGAGACAACAACGAAGGTCCTGACGTGTTGAATGGCGAAAGGTTGTTGGCGACGCTGCTGGCGCTCGTGATGGCGATAGAGGTGGTGGTTGCGATGGAGAGAGAGAGGCTGTTGGAGTGGTGGTGATAATGATGGACTGATTATCTTTGCCACGAGAGCGCTGACTGTGCACTCCCCACCCTTCCTGTGGGCTGTAGAGAGAGGTTAGAGAGTGGACAAAATGTCCGGGTACTGATGGTCCCCAGTGATTGACTAATGTAACAATTTAATGTCAGGGAACAGGTGTAAGGTGATTGGGTAATAGTGTATGGATTATTCAGTAGTTTACGTGGAGAGTGATCTGTTTACAAGATTTGAGTGACTGGATCACTGAACTGTTTCCAAGAACTGAATGATTGGATCAATGATCTGTTTACAGGAATTGAATGATTGAATCACTGGACTGTTTACAGGAATTGAATAATTGGATCACTGAACTATTTACAAGAATTGAATGATTGGATCATTGAATTGTTTACAAGAATTGAATGATTGGATCACTGAAATGTTTACAAGAATTGAATGACTGGATCACTGATCTGTTTACAAGATTTGAATGATTTGATCACTGAACTGTATACAAGATTTGAATGATTGGATCACTGAACTCTTTACAGAAATTGAATGATTGGATCACTGAACTGTTTACAAGATTTGAATGATTGGATCAAGTGAACTGTTTACAAGAATTGAATGATTGGATCACTGAACTGTTTTCAAGAATTCAGTGATTGGATCAACTGAACTGTTTACAAGATTTCAATGACTGGATCACTGAACTGTTTACGAGATTTGAATGATTGGATCAAGTAAACTATTTACAAGAATTGAATGATTGGATCACTGAACTGTTTAGAAGAATGATTGGATCACTGATCTGTTTACAAGAATTGAATGATTGGATCACTGATCTGTTTACAAGAATTGAATGATTGGATCACTGAACTCTTTACAGGAATGACTAGATCACTGGACTGTTATAAGAATTGATTGTTTGGATCACTGAACTGTTTACAAGAATTGAACGATTGGATCATTAAACTTTTTTACAAGAATTGAATGATTGGATCACTGAACTTTTAACAAGAATTGAATGATTGGATCACTGAACTGTTTAGAAGAACTGAATAATTGGAGCACTGAACTGTTTACAAGAATGATTGGATCACTGAACTTGTTTACAAGAACTGAATGACTGGATCACTAAACTGCTTACAAGATTTGAATGCCTGGATCACTAAACTGTTTACAAGAATGATTGGATCACATATCAGGATACATAACAAGTGAAATATCGACATTTAGCAAAGTTATGATACTTTTCTTCAAGTACCTCAAGCAGAAAACTGTTGTAGTTGAGGAGTTTACACGCATCTTGTAAATGTTTAGTAAAAATCATCTATAAACTCGGCAATTTTACAGCAGACAAATATATAACGTTTGCGGGGTGCAGGAGTACCTTTGCTCGTCTGCTTACTATCGACAGGAGAAGCAAACCCTCGTGAGTATCTATCTGCCCAGCCAGATGTTCTTGGCTGTTTGTCGATATGACATGAAGTTGCTGGCCAAAGCATTTTGTGGAGAGTGGTTGCCCGTAGAGGAGGTCGGTTGCCGGCTGAGGAGAGTGGTTGTCTGTTGAGGGGAGTGGCTGTCCGCTGAGGGGAGTGGTTGTCCTCTGAGGGGAGTGGTTGCCTGCTGAGGAGAGTAGTTGCCTGCTGAGGAGGGTGGTTGCCTACTAAGGAGGGTGGTTGTTCTCTGAGGAGGATTATTGCCCTCTGAGGGGAGTGGTTGTCCGCTGAGGGGAGTGGTTGCCTGCTGAGGGGAGTGGTTCCCTGTTAAGGAGAGTAGTTGCCGGCAGAGGAGGGTGGTCGCCCTTTATAGTTAGTGGTTGTCCGCTGAGGGGAGTGGTTGCCCTGCTGAGGTGAGTAGCTGACTGCTGAGGGGATTGGTTGATCACCTCGAGGCTGCTGGGACGGGGAGGGGCACATGATCGCATTTTTTTTTTCTGAGTTACGCAAGTATATAGTTATATACAACAGAGATCTGTTGAGATCATTTACGGGGATGTTGGCAGAGGTATGGTTGGCGGGGGTGTTGGTGCGGTGTGGTTTGGCGGGGGTGTTGGAGAGGTGTAGTTGGCCTCTTTCGTCGCGGGTCAAAGGTCGTGGACGGTTAGGCCTCACCACAGGTGGGCTGCCTTCCCTCACCCGCCACCCATAACTCTCCTGACAGTGTTGGCACTGCTGGGACCCACGCCTCCCACTCTCCTGACACCGCTAGCCCAGCAACCACTCCTCCCAACCTCCTGACACCACTGGCCCAGCAGGGAGGCAGAAGAACGCCACCAACGGCTGTATATAAGGAAACACAGGAGGCAAGGCGTAGAACAAACAGAACAGACGGAGCAAAGGTGAGGAGGAGGATGCCACTTAAGCGCCTCTTGCTCTATACCACACCAGAAGCAGCTGACATCTTACGTCTCGACAACACTCCCGGACCTCAGCCAGCCACAGAGAAAATATACGGTAGAATACGATAGACAGGAGGAAGCAAATTAGTTCTAATAAACTGATCAAAAGAAGCCTCAACACCACATAACTATCTAGAGTGCTTGAAAGGAAGATTCGAAGACGTAAACTGAACCAACCATAAAGACCAGACAATCTCGACAATCCAAAGGAACACGGCTTTTATAATAAGCCTAGAGGAACAAGTCTTTCTCAACGCGTATTCGATCACTACGAAGCAAATGCAAAGTACATAGACTTTGCAGAGGCCATTAACGAATGTGATCATAGTGTCATACCACGAAATAAAGAAAAACGAACTAGATGATTGCAAAACTGGAATAGATATTCTTATAGGACAATGGATCTGTAGTTCCCCAAGGGTCAGGTTTTGAACGCGGTATCATCATAAAACCAGGCCGAATCCCACACCTTCCACAGTTAAGACTTCCCCAGGGAACCACACCTGCACCTCTGCTGTTTCTCAGTTATTGCATCCTGACGTAGATGCGAACACAGACCACACCTTCCACCACCGTCATTGGAAGATACCAGAATAATTACGTATAACAGTACCATCTGTCGAAGACACAAATATGCCATAAAAAGATCACCTAAGAGTCCTCCGATGCGCCATTGATATTGATTCTACCACGTATTTATCTCACTTGCATGACTGTTTTGGGGGAAAATCAAGAAATAAGACGTCTATACCAGGAAAGCAACAAACTGTGGTCAGTGAAGCTCAGAAAGCAGGCTCGAGGATTCCGGGAACAGTCTTGTAGCATGGCTTTGCCTCCAGCCGGTACAGCACGCCACCCGCCTCCTCAGCCGAGGTTATTCTCTATGCTCGACAAAGGTTGTTGGCTACGCTTTAGCTAAGGATATTGGCTAAACTCGGTTATGGTTGGTTATTGGCTCTATTCAGCTTAGGTTACAAGCTATATTCAGATAGGAATATAGGCTATATTCAGCGAAGGCAGTAAACTATACTTAGCTAAGGTTACAGGCTATATTTGGTTCGGGTTATTAGCTTTATTCACCCAGGGTCATAGGCTATATTCATCTAAGCGATATATTGGCTCTATTCACCAAAGGATATAGGCTATATTTGGCCAAAGTTACGATCTCTGCTAAGGTTATTCAGCAAAGGTCATAGGGTATACCTAGCTCAGGTTATAGGCTATATTAGGGTAGAGTTACTTCTATACTTATCAAAGGTTCTTGGCTATATTCTGCTAACCTTCACCACGACAGAGAAACGAAATCCGTGACACTGCAGGGGTGAGGATAGGAGGGTAAACAGGTCATCAAATATCCTTTGGAAGGTCTACCTCCTGATCTACCTTGGTAAACTACTATCCCATTGACTCGGTCGACGTGGAACACGGCAAAATAACGCCATGGAAGAGTGTGAGGCCGACAACCACACTCTCCCCAAAAAAGTAGTATCGGCCCCTCACCCAGGCCTGAAGTTTTTTTATAATCTACAACTGGTCGACTGCTGGGTTAAGATAGCTGGTCGACCAAGTGTTACGACTTCAGCCGCAAGCCTGTATCAAACGAGTTGAAAATACGTGCTTATTTCACTGTCATTCTTAAACAGGCTTATTCACTGATGATCACCATCACTTGAAGTATTTATTTGGCTGTGATTTAACATTACTGATAAGTGTTCGCTTTGGCAACGTCTGATTATAGCTCATTCAAGGGTTCTGTTGCTCCACTGATAAAAAAAAAAACTTTATTTCACGTTTTCATCACGTCGTCTCTCTAATTTATATCGTTATTTTTGGCCTTTGCATCTCCTTGTAACGGGATAAAGTTATCATGAGTTATAGGGTCGAAAATATTCAGCAGCTCTAGATCCTTCAGAACTACTCGGAGTCTGCCCATCTCTTAGAGGTAGTTTACTACGAGTTCACCTCTTTCTTCGTATGGTTTATATTGGAAATGACGGGATTAGTTTTGTCGCTGTTTTTATATTTGTTCTAGTATTTCTTCGTCTTGGTGAGCAGAACTGAACAGTGAAGTGTAAATGTGGCCTGACCAGGGCGTTGTAAAGTGCATTGCCTTTCGTTGTATAGTTTAGTTTTACAGCCAAGAAACCTAACTTAATGTTTACATTGTCATATGCAGGTTTTTACTTTTACAAAAAAACAGGGAGGGGAAATGGTCCTTCAGTTACCTAACTGTTTGTCTTACAAATCGGTCTTGGGTAAAATCTTTAGGAACAATAAAGTAGAGATTGTTCCATTTCAAAATCATCGTGGACTTCGCAATAAAAGCTAATTTTTGTGAAATTTCATGAAGTTTTGTCATTATTATAAAATTAGCAACTGGGATTAAAAAAAGTATCATAGACGTAGATTATATTGACTCATGGTGGCCAGAGACCTGGGCAGAATCTAGTGATTTGGTGGCTCATATAGAAAAACACGCAGGTGCTTGAAGTGCGCCTGATGAATTTCTAAGATCGTCATGCGCAGGTAGGTGACAATGTGTGCATGAGGTGTGGGTGGGTGTGGCTGGGGGCCCAGGCACATGTGCTCTGTCTGGCTGGGTAGCTCTATCATCAGAGACCACTCGGGAACCTCTTAGTCGTATCTGAAGGCGCCGCCAGGGGACTACTGTTAGGCCGGGGGAAAGGACGTGTTATCATAAGCACCTGCCTCACCCAGGTGTTGGTGATCGGCGCCAAGCTCAATGGCTGGTTCTGATGTCGTACGTTAGTGCCTTACCTACACTCCCCTACCTACTCCAGGCTACTCTTGCCCTAGGTTACTCCTACTCCTGGCTACATTTACCCCAGGTCACAAAACTTTAAGCCATATCAACCCCAGGCCACATCACCCTAAGCCACATATACCCCAGGGCACACCACCCCTGGCCACACCACACCAGGCCACATCTACACTAGGCCACCGTCCAGGCTACACAACCCCAAGCCACACCACCCTTGGCCACATCTACCCTAGGCCACACCTACCCCAGGCCACATCTACCCTAGGCCACACCACCCCAGGCCACACCTACCCCAGGCCACACCACCCTAGCCCACACTAACCCAGGCCACACACCCAAGGCCATACCACCCCAGGCCACACCACCCTAGCCCACACTACCCCAGGCCACACACCCTAGGCCACACCACCCCAGGCCACACCACCCTAGCCCACACTACCCCAGGCTCCACCTACCCCAGGCCACACAATCAGACCGTGTCTGCGGGAGCCTGCGGTAAGCTCCACCTGCAACCCGACCTGGGCAGCGGCGACCGCAGCCTCCCACTACCCCCTAGCCGGCCACCCTCAACCACAACTAACCCCCCCCCTCACCTGCTTCTGACCCCACCCTCATTTCGTTCCCAGGACAACTGGGTGAAGATCACCTACAACCTTCCTGGGGGGAAAAAGGAGAAAAAGTAGATTAACATTGGCCGTCTCGGGACGGGATTTGATGAGAGACATAAGGATGTTGCTGCCGAGGACAGAGGCAGACCTCGCACTTATACGGCTCCCCTTCGGCGCCTGACCCGTCCACTTGTGGGTTGTCCCCGCTACCACACACACACACACACACGGATACCCAGTTCTTGAAAGTCGTGTATGTCTTAATTTTTAATCGATTCACAGATTTATCGCTCCCATCATACTACGAGGATTACATCATGGGTGACTAAAGAACAGGAAGAAATTCAGATTATTCTTTTATTAAATCGTTGATCGAGACCGATAGCGATGCCTCTCTGCTTGTAGAGAGGATGGGGCCCTTTGGCGGGTGTTTGTGATAAGTGAATAAGTCAGACAGATTTATATCTGTGAATTATTCACTTATTTGTATTTATGTCTGCCTGATTTATAGTGTGAGGGATATGGTGAGCATTAAGATAGCTAAGGAGAAATACCTGTAACTTTAGTCTCCTGTATACTCTATGGAGACGCAAATAGCGCCAACTCGTAGACCTGAAGTCTGGTCGTCGTCTCGTCTGAATCCTTTTTTTTTTTAAATATTTGTGGTGCTTCTCGGGTCGTCGTCTCGTCTATGTCCTTTTTTTTCTTTTAAGTATTTGTGGTGTTCCTTGTGTCTGTGGCCCACTGGCTGGTCCTGGAGGCCTTATGGTGCCTTTGAGACCAGCAAGGCATTGATTGTCGACCCGTCCCTCCGCCAGACCAGACTTGGAGTGGGTCTGGTAAGGTGAGGTGAGGTGAGGACGACTGGTCGGTCAGTCCCACTTATCGCGATGGTTGAAGTCATTACTCACTGAAAAGGCAGACAGACCGCCCGCCCGCCTGCCCGCCTGCCCGCCCGCCTGAGCCTGCCTGCCCTGTAGCCAAGGAGGTTCTCCTCCTTGAGCCTGTCTTCTCCCGACCTGCCTCAAGAGCGTCCACGATTAAACCGGCATCAGCTAAACTACCGGTGGTTACACACGCACTCTCTCTCTCTCACCCGTGATTGGAGCTTTCAAGACACACACACACACACACACACACACACACACACACACAGTCTGTCCCTCCATCACACACACACACACACACTGGCGCCCCTCCTCAACATCAACTAAGCCACCAGTAAAACTATCTGACTTGCATCGAAGAAAAAAAAAACGCCATTAAACCTTCTCATTGCGGGCAGGAGCGGCTCTGCCAACACTGCCAACAACCTCGGCCCAGGATTTGGGTGGTGGCAGGCCGGGAACGTTATGTAATGTGTCATGAGTCCTGTTGCTGACACCAACACGGCCCACAGACCTGTTGCTGACACCAATACAGCCCTTATCTCTCTTGCTGTACTGTCATGTCTCCATCAATAGTGGTAGGTAGGGAGGAGCTTTCTCGTATACTGTCATGTCTCCATCTACAGTGGTGGGTGGGGAGGAGCTTTCAGTTATACTGTCATGTCTCCATCTATAGTGGTCGGTGGGGAGGAGCTTTCAGTTATACTGTCATGTCTCCATCTATAGTGTTGGGTGGGGAGAAGCTCTCTCTTATACTGTCATGTCTCCATCTATAGTGGTAGGTAGTGAGAAGCCTTCTGCTATACTGTCATGTCTCCATGTACAGTGGTGGGTTGTGAGAAGCCTTCTGCTATACTGTCATGTCTCCACCTACAGTAGAGGGTGGGGAGAAGCCTTTTTCACTAACCTGTCTCCATCTATATAAACAAGGAACTCAGGATGATACTGCACTCCTCCAGCCAACATCCTCGTCGAAGATCCCTTATGTTTACTTGCATCTGTCTTTCCCATGTGTTAACATTTTCTTTTTAAGTGAGGGAGGAGTGAGGAAGAAATATATTCTAAGGCTTTGGGAAGAAATATGAAATGTGTGTATGTGTTGTGTGTGTGTGTGTGTGTGTGTGTGTGTGTGTGTTTGTAATTACCTAATTACGTATTGTAATTACGTGCTTATTCTGTACGGGGAGGGAATTTTAACAGTCGTGGGAGCCCATCTCTTTTGAACGCACACTACTATAACACAACCTCCTGTATTTCTGTATGCTGTCTGTATTAAACCATACCCTCATGTCAATCTGTTCCAATCATCCAACACTCGTAGATCATACAAGTACTTCTTTTCATCCCCTGGTTGCTCTATGCTCGATGTTGTTCGGTGAGTGTGCGTGCGTGCGTGCGTATATACATATGCGTGTGTTTGTATGTATGTGAGGGCACGGGCGTGTGTGTGTGTGTGTGTGTGTGTGTACGTGACCCTGAAATTTAAAGAGCCGTGGTTGACGTAACAGAGAGTTGGTAGTCAAGTGGCGATGGTCTCTCTCTCTCTCTCTCTCTCTCTCTCTCTCTCTCTCTCCCTCCCTCCCTTGCCTTAGTGATGAGGGGCCCTCCCTTCTCACTCTATTTTGTCCTGTATTATGTGGATGTGACCTGGTGTCGGGCCCCTGTAGCCGCACACGGGTAGTGTAGATGTGACCTGGTGTGGGACCCCGGTTAGCCACACGCGGGTAGTGAAGATGTGACCTGGTTTGGAGCCCCCGGTAGCCACACGCGGGTAGTGAAGATGTGACCTGGTTTGGAGCCCCCGGTAGCCACACGTGGGTAGTGAAGATGCGACCCGGTACGGGGTCCCGGTAGCCAAACATGGGTCTTATCGATGTGTCCAGTTTGGGTCCAGAGAGCTGACCTTCTACCAGCTGCAGCTCTAAGGGCCTCCAGTGGGGAGATGATACAACATGTATCCCCTGCCGTCCGCCAGGTAAGTGAAGGGGACGAGTCAGACGTCGAGGAAGGTGTCTGGGGGCCTCGTCTCATACCACATTGGTCGGTCGCTCACGTCCCCAGACAAAGGCTGACCACAGAGTACAAAAAACGGACAGAATAACCATGACTGTCTACTATTCAGGGATCAACATTACAGGCACGGGAGGTCTGTTGACTGCATGGGGAATCACCTGTTGAGTATTCTGATGTCGAAATATCCCATTAAGTGAACTGAGTTAAGGTTTAAATGATGTTTGATAAGTTGGGGTTGTATGGGTCCTCAGCGTTCGTGGTCTGGTATGGGTGGTCGGTAGTCGTGAGCAGCTGGTCTGGTATGGGTCGTCGCTGGTCGTGGACAGTTGGTCTGGTTTAAGTGTTCGGTGGTCCAGACCCTTAATTTCCGGGTAGCAGAGGGTCGTGGTCATCCTACCATATGGAGTGAGGCCTGTGTCAACCTGGCGGGTCACATGTGTGCCAGTGACCGAGGCCCACCAACATTCACTTATGTACGATCATATATCTGACGCCCTGACACCTGCCCGCTAAGGGTACGACACGAGACACAGTTTTGAGAGGCAAGAGCTGAGATGGATGGGGCTGATGGGATGGTTTTGGGACAACCGGGCAGATGGGATGGCTGTGGGACAACGGGACTGACACTTGACGGTGGACTGAAGATGGTGGAAAGTGACAAAGTGAAAACAGATTTGTTCACTCCAGCAATTTTGCCCCGAGTGGCTGAATTATTACGTACTTCTCCTCTGTCCACCCATGCCATGCGACGGTACAGCGCCAGTCATATGGTTGCATCTGCTCTGTCGTATAGAGTAAGGTTCTTGTTGATGAGTTCAAGGCTTGAAGTCTAAGTTGATTCACAGATAAATTTACAGTGAATCGTCTCTCTCAGAACCACATGCGACTTAATATTCTCACGGAGTTTAGGAGGAACTGTGCCTGTAATATCTGGCCGACTTTCGCGAACTGATCTTTCAATTCTACGTCAAATGAATACAAATGAGATTCAAGCAGCAGCAGACCACTGGATCCTAACGGGGCTGTTTTTGATGGTGGAAAGGAACAGAAACTCAAGGATTAGTTTGGTAACAGTAGAAAGGTATACAGGTCATGCAAAGAGTAGAGCGTGGGAACTTTCCATGTAGCAAAGAAGGCGCAAATAAAGTCATTCGTGGGTTTGAGCTGGAACCTTTGGAAGTGAGAGGATTCATGAACCAGCTGAACCCTCACAAGGCTGACGGACCAGTTGGCACCTTACTCCGCCAGACACCCTCCGACGGGCTAATTGGGGTGTTGGTTATGGTCCACCTTGGTGAAGCTGGTGCCCCAGCAGAATGAAGTACGTACAAGACAGATGAGAGAGATACGTGTAGCTTTGGCCTTGACTAGCACCGCTGACGAGCAGGCTTACTATATAAAAAGGGTGCAATAAATGAACTGACGATATCCTAACTGAGAGAGACATAGAACATGCTAGAGGAGAGAGAGTTCTGCCTAAGTGGACGAGGGTGAAGAGCGGAGTCCTTCAGGGCTCAGTCCTGGGCCCGCTAATGTTACCAGTCTATGTATTTTACTTCACCATAGGATAGTCAGTCAAGCCTCCGTATATTACCTAATGATACGAAGGAAAAGGGAGTGCAATATGTTACAAAGAGACCGAGAGAAGATGATTGCTTTGGTGATAAAGTCAAATGACTCTATGATGTTCAACCTCTGGAAAAATGTGAAATACTGAAATGAAGGATCCTCTAAGCAGACCAGAGAGCGACTGTCATGCCGGTGGAAAACTATTACAAGAACCAGTCTTTAAAAGGAATTTTGAAGCTGACGTAACGTAGAGGTGGCAAATCTTGGAGCTGATATCACGCCATATCTATCAGTGGAAAATGTCAGAGGGTGTCAACATTTTCCTTCCAGAACTTAGACAATTAGATGTTTTGGAATGATATACACTACGTATGATCAGAACAAGCTAGAGTAATCTGGTAACCCCATTCGAAGACGCACACATAATTCGATGGAAGGACAGATGTTTATTCACCAGGGATTGGATTCGAACCCTGAGTAGGACTTCCCGCCACCTCGGGCACGCGGAGGTTAAAAGAAACACACACCAGAATTTTAGTGTTTTGACGTGTATCTCCTTGAAGAGAACGCTAGAATTCTGGTGTGTGTGTGTGTGTGTGTGTGTGTCTTTTAACCTCCGTGTGGCCAAGGTGGCCCGGTCGCCCTACCCAGGGTTCGAATCCGAGCCATGGTGTACAAACCCACACAACTGTTGAAGGTCCGCCGGAAATGGAATGAAAATAGCACTAGAAGTGAGTAGATTGAATTCCTAGGAGAGAAGAGAATCACTCGATCTTCCAGCGCTAAAAGTAAGAATATGGTAAGACATGATAACCACCGGCTTGCTGCGTAGAAGACTGGGGTTCGAATCCCTCGCACCCATAGGTAAACCGATGTTGTGATACACACATAAATTCCCATAGTTCTGTTGTGGGAACAGTCTCCGTCGGCAGAATAACTAGGTGTGTGTGTGTGTGTGTGTGTGCAGCGGTTAGCGTTCTTGTCCGTGACTCATTCACGAACCGTCCAGGGTCGAGCGCATGGGTTCGAATCCTGGTTGAGGCAGTCGGTCCACAGTCAACCCAGCTGTTCATCCATCCTCCCTAGGGATTGGTCGATAAACTGGGTACCTGGCTCAGGCAAGGGTATATATATCTAGCATTAATGAGATGGCCTTGATTAGAGCCTCAGTTGCCCGCGCCGTCTCAAGCTAGCATAAAATAAATCATCTTTGCCAACTGAGGAGTGGACGGGGAGGACTTTGGCCTGTTATTTTCGCCCTGGGCGTTACCTGGCCTGGGCCGTTGTCTTTAAACGGCCCCTCCTGCCTCCTCCTCCATCTCTCCACTTGGCAAAGGAGACATACACGTGGAGGGGAATGTATGGGTCTGAAATGTCTATTTGACAGAAGTGAGAAGTTGAGAGATGGAACCACCACGAGATAGCAACTCCCAGTCCGTATAAACAAAGAAGTAATCACGTAAACACAAACAAACAAACACGAATAAACAACACAAGCAAGCTCGTTTAAACACACACACACACACACACACTCCAACTTGGGCATCTATCACAGCAGTGTGTATGTCTTGCTCCGAGACAACAGCGCCCCGGGTCAAGTGGTGGGGGGTCGGGTGACTGCAGTCAGTGCGCGTGTCCCGCTGGCGGACACGCCCTCGACGACGTGGCCGCCTGCAGGAAGTCGGCCGAGCCCACGACGTACTGGGAGTTCCTCCTTGAGCGGTGTCGTACAGTCGCTTGATCCACCACGTTACGACATCTGCCCTAGCGCGTCGTACGGTACGTCCTCGGATCCCAGACGTAAACTGGTGACTTCGGAACGCCCTGAGTAGCGATCAAGGTCTCGCTTGTGGGGAGGTGGGGGTGTGTGGCGTCAGCGAATTGGGGAGGTTATGTAGAGCTCTCCTCCCCAATGCCTCCTACCTCCCCAGCCAGCTGGGTTCGTACGGGGTCACGAGATCATGGGTCACGCCCCCCCCCCCCCGCCCCCTGATAGTACGGGGTCACGGGTCACGACCCCCTGATACTTATTAACACTAACTCAGTGCTGCGAGGAGGAGGAGAGCAGGTGATGGCCGACAGCGAGGGTGAGTGGGCGGTGTTGTTGGCGGGCATGGAGCAGCTAGTGTTGACTGCCAATGGCAACTTGATGGACGTAAGTGGCAGCGTGACTCGCAGCAATGGCAACTTGTTGTCCGTAAGTGGCATAATGACGCACATCGATGGGAACTTGATGTACGTAAGTGGCAATGTGATGCACATCAATGGGAACTTAATGTCCGTAAGTGGCAATGTGACGCACATCAAGGGGGAATTTGATGTCCGTAAGTGGCAACGTGACGCACATCAATGGGAATCTGAAGTCCGTAAGTGGTAACGTGACGCACATCAATGGGAACTTGATGTCCGTAAGTGGCAACGTGACGCACATCAGTGGGAATTTGATGTCCGTAAGTGGCAACATGACGCACATCAATGGCAACTTGACGCACTTCAGTGGCAACGTGACGTATATCAGTGGCCACTTGACGTACTCTCGCGACAACATACAGAGTGGCCGAGCACTGGTGGAAACCAAATCCTGAAGTAATAAACGAAAAGACTATAAACACCTTGAGATCGAGGCTAGACAAATACTTCTCTGACACCTTGCTATCAGTAGGAAAACCATATCATCATAAATCATTCTTATTTTTCTTAATTCCCAGCCGCATACCAGATGTCGTCGCTCTGATAGCGAACTTTTTCCAATCCACGCTTTGCAAGACCAGGTCTTCATTACTAGTGCAGGATGGTATTATTTTCTCATCTTTTTCCCGCTGGCTGTTGAGCCGGAGGGAGAGGTGCTTTGCTTTGTTATCCTGTTTCTACCAGCATATTGCGATTCTTTTCTCTTATTAGATAACCTCGTTATGGACTGTCAGGTTTACTGTTATCTATCCTTCCCATGTGTATACATCGATGGCAACACACTGCACACTATGTTTTAGCTTGTTCGACACTCGCTAACCCGTAGAAATACACGGTCTACTTATTCGACACTCGCTAATCCTCAGAAATACACCGTTCACTTATTCGACACTAGGTAATCTTCAGAAATACGCCGTCCACTTATTCGACACTCGCTGAAAGTTAGATATACGCCGTTCACTTACTCCACACTCGCTAATTCATAGAAATACACTGTCCACATATTCGACACTCGCTAACACTTAGAAATACACCGACCACTTATTCGACACTCGCTAACCCTTATGACACTTAGAAATACACCGACCACTTATTCGACACTCGCTAACCCTTATGAATACACCGTCCACTTCCGTATGAAGGACACTATTGCAACATCAAGACAATAGGCTGTGGTTGTAATACTGACGAGCTTATAGCCAGGCACATGGTGAGGCTGAGTGCCTCATGTCTCACTGTGGTGATGGCTACACTGCCTCCACCTCTGCCTCCGCGTGTGGAGTGTGGTTTCCCACCTCCTGGTGAAGCACTCGGGCGCTACCCTTCTCCCGGCTCTGCCTTCATCCACCTTGCAACAACTTTCACATCATAGAGTACAGAAAGGAAGAGAACTTGTTATCGTATCGTACGTAGAGGAATGAGTAGAGAGGACACTTTGGGAACCTCCTGCTTCATGAGGTGTTGTTCTAGGCAGATATGGACTTTGGTGGACAGCCAACACGTAGGAAAAACCCTCCTTACGTCAACTATTGAGAGAAACTGATTTGTATGATAAGTGAAGCTGCTCTGAGACATCGACCCGCATCACAAGATTTGATTTCTCTTCTTCAAATTCTAATGGTTTGTGGTATTGGGTCCTGAATATTCAGGAAGGCAAAAAGCATTGTAAGGGATAAGATGAATTGTAGGGGTGTGGTATATTAGGGGCGACGTGCTGTTATTAGGCTAAACCGGGGCGTATGAAGCTGTCAAGGCGAAGCATGGAATAGTCTATGGTGCTTGGTTGTGGATGGTGAGCTTTGGTTTTCGATACATTATACATGACCGCTGAAGAGTAGATGTCTGCAAATGAAGCCATTGTTCGCTTCTTCTTGACGCAACGTCGCTAATGCTAGAAAGGAATCTTATATAAATCAGATAGACTGTCGTGGAGAAGGCTGACTCTATACTATGTACCCTGTATGGGCTTCGGAAAAACGTAGGTATTATATAGGGAAGCAGAGGACCTGACTACCAGTCCCCTTAAAACACACTCTCTCTCTCTCTCTCTCTCTCTCTCTCTCTCTTTCTACCACTGTCACCCTCTGCGTCAGAAGCGTGTCACTCGGTCGTCTGATGGCAGCCGTCCAGTCAGGATTGTTTTAGAATATTCATTGTCTAGTTATACGTCAGGAGCCGAGGACACGCCAGTGTGATATGCAGCTATGATGACTCGTGCACCAGTGTGGCGGGACGGCTAGGGTAGTGCTTGCTTTATGGACAGGTGTTCGGGGCAGGTGTTCTCTCTCTCTCTCTCTCTCAAGCAGAAGGAACATTCCCCAGGGTTTGCCTTGCCGACGTGGTGTGACGCGTGACCAGACCTCCGGGCGTCTTGACCCAGTGCCAGGACCCCGAGACCTGAAAGAATCTTTGAAAGTCGATGATGTGTTCTTTGCTTGTTGTAATTGTGTGTGTGTGTGTGTGTGCGCGCGCGCGCGAGTGTGTGTGCGTGCGTGTGTGTGTGTGTGTGTGTGTGTGTGTGTGTGTGTGTGTGTGTTGAGAGGGGGGGGTGGGGGGGGGTGGGGTGGAGTTGGCGCCAGCGTAGCGCGGCGG
>JAYMFT010165447.1:0-12341 GCA_038088735.1 Panulirus argus | reverse complement strand
CCACTGGCAGAGGGCAAGTCTAGTGCAGTGTTTGCAGAGGCTCCTACCTAATGTTCCTAATGAATACTTCTATCTAAAGTTCCTACCCACTACTTTTATGTGATGCTCCTAACTAAATGTTCCTATCTACTACATGTATCTACTGCTCCTACCATTTTGCCAAGAGGCAGGGCTAGTGCATAGTGCTCACCAGAGGAAAATCTAGAGTTACAAAGAATGAGCTGCATGAGTTAAGTGTTGTCAAGTGTTACATATGACAAGGAGAGATTGCATGTCTGTGGACAGAATGCCAGTAATTCACATGTTAGTTAGACAGAAAGAAAAGACAGCTACCTAGGTCAGAGGAGTGCAATTTGACAACCACTAAAGTTCTGGCTCACTAAGCAGATGTCACTAACCATCCCAGTACCCAGTAGGGTAGTACTGGCAATATACCTCCTGGTCTTTGGCTGCCTAACAACTAGTACCTACCTCACCCATCTTCTTTATATGTCCAAATCATTTCACAAACCCACCTCAGCTCTCCTCTTACTGCCACACCTCTCTCTTACCATAATATTCCTTATTCGATCAAACCTCCGCAGACCACACATTATCCTCAAACATTTAATTTCCAACACATCCACCCTCTTCACATTTTTACCAAAAGCCCATACCTTGCATCCATACAGCAATGATTAAAATATCATAGCATCAAACATACCCAAGTTTGCCCTTGAAGATAGTAACCTCTCTTTCCACATATTCCTCAGTGCATTCAGAACTTTCACCCCCTTACTATTCCTATTGCTCATTTTAGCTTCCATTATTCCTTTTAACAACACTTACTTTAGCTTCCATGGTTCCTTTCAACAACCCTTCAAAACACTTAATTCATCTCTTCACCTCAATTCTGCCTATCACCACTTCCCAATTTGCCTACTTCATCAATGTTTCCCTTTGTTCTCTTGTTTTTCTCACACTATTAACCTACTTTGGAAACATTTTTTTATTCTCCCTGATGTTTGCTGATATTCACTCAACCTAACTCTCATTTGCCCCTATTTTTCAGTCCCTGTACCTTCCTACTGACCTCCTGCTGTTTTCTTATATACATCTCAATGGCCATAAACCTCTCTTTTCTCTTTCATAAGCAATCTAACTTCATGCACCACTCATAATCCATTACCATCTGTCCATCTTCCACCTACTGCATGCCACACACCTCTCTCATACAAGAAGTGCTTTCCTAAACACTTCCCATTCTTTACCCACCCCCTAGCTTCATTAAATCTCACCTTTTACCACTGTTCACGCAATCTCTCCTTGTATGTCCTCTCAGAAGCCTCTTTTCCAAGCTCACTCACTTTCACAACCCTCTTCCCATCCATATCATTTCCTCTTTTGCAAAAGCCTCTGCAAACCTTCACCCTCATCTCTACCAAGCAATAATCAGACACCCCATCAGTTGCCCCTCTCAACACAGTCACATCCAAGAGTCTCTTTTTTGTGCACATATCAATTACTATAAAGTCCAATAATACACCCTTTCCATCTTTCCTACCCATCCATGTACAACTTATGCATACACGTGTGTCATACAATGTGACTAAGAGGTGCAGGAGAAGGGGGCTGGAACCACTTGCCACTCTTCTTGTATTTCAATTTCTTCAAAATGGAACTGAAGGATCCAAATGAGAAGTGCTCATCTTCCTTAAAGGTTAAGGCTGAGGAGTCTTAAATGTGTGTGAATGTAACCCAGATGATACAGAAGGAGAGATAGGTAGGATGTTTCAGGAAAAACCTGGATGTTCTAACAATGAGTGAAACAAAGCCAAAGGATAAAAGTGAAGATGGTTTGAAAAAGTCTTTGGGGGTAAAGTCAAAGGTTGTTAGGAGGGCAAGAGCTAAAGAAAGGGCAGCGCTGCTGATTAAATAGTTGGGGGAAGTGTGAAAAAGTAGGAGGAAGTGAGCTCCAGATGATGTCAGTAAAAAGGAAAGATGATTACGAGACCTGGGTGATTATTCTTGCTTATGCACCTGGCCATGAGAAGAATGATAAGAAAGGAAAGTGTTTGAGGAAGAAATGAGTGAGCGTGTCAGCAATCCTGAAGCTAGAGATCAGGTGTTAGTTATGGGAAATTTAAAAGCAAGTGAGTACTATGGCAAATGAGGATTTAGCCAGAAGACATGGCTGTATTCAGTAAGGTGAATAGGAATGGTGAACAGCTTGTGGAGTTGCATGCTGAAAGGGGATTGGCAATTGGGAACACCTGGTTCAAAGAGAGGGAAATACATAAGTATATGTGGGTGTAGAGGAGAGATGGTAAGAAAGCATACTGGATTACATACTAGTTGATAAGTGGGCAGTACAAGAGCCCCTTGAATGTCAATGTATTGAAAGGGGCAGCTGGTGAGATGTAAAGAGAGGTAAAAGTGAAGATTTGAAAGGGTTTCCAGAAAAGAGGAAAAGATGAATGAGAAGGTGAAATTAAGTGAGCATGGAAAAAAGACATACATAATGAAATACAAAAAGGGACTGGGTTTACAATCACAAACAGTGAAAGTAAACGAAACAAATGAAACAAAGGAAGTGGGTGAGGATTGGGAGATATTTAGGGAAGCAGTGCTGGTACATGAAAGAGAAGTGTCTGGCATGTGGGAGGTGGGGAGATGGTAAGGGGCTTTGAGAATGAGAAAGGGAGGTGTATGGGTGGTGCTTTTAGGGAAGGAGTACAAATGATGGGAGATGTACATGAGAAAGGGGCAGGAGGTCAAGGGGAAGATGCAGCGGTTGCAAAAGGCAAATGAGAATTAGGATGAGCAATTAACTTCAGGAAGAATAAAAAGATGTTTTGTAATGAGGTTAATAGTGTAATAAAACAAGAGACCAAATGGGAACATCTGAAAGAGGCAAATAGAGAAGTGGTAACAGATTGTGAGGTAGTAAGGACAAGATGAACAGATTATTTCTAATGATTGTTGACAGTGTCTGATGGGCAGATGTAGGGTGTTTGGGTCAGGAAGGTATGTGAAGTAAGGCAGTCTAGAAGAGATTTGGTGAAAAGAGAAAGCGTTGCTTAAAATCAAACTTTTCAAGGCAGCTGGAGTGGATGGTACCGTAGCTAAACTAGAGGGTGAATGTGTTGTTCACTTGTTAGCTAGGATTTTCAATGTATGTATGCAGGGTGACATGCCTGAGGATTGGCAAAATGCATGTATAATGCTACTGTATAAAGACAAGGGGGACAAAGGTAAATGTTCAAACTACAAGAGCATGCTTGCTGAGTCTACTTGGAAAGCTGTACAGAAGAGTGGAGACTGAGGGTGAAAGCATATAGAGAGCTAGATATTGGGGAGAAACAATGTGGTTTCAGGGGTGGAAGAGGATGCATGAATCGAGTGTTTCCTTTGAAGAATGTGTGAGAAATACTTAAAAAACAGAAGGATTTGTCTGTGGTATTTACGGACCTGGGGTTGATAGAGATGCCCTGAAGGAAAGCTACTAGAAGCAATGAGATGTTTATATTAAGAATGTAGGTTTGTGTATGAGTAAGAAGACAGGAGAATGAGTCATTCTAGGTGATGGTTGATCTGTTGTAGGAGTGTGATATCATCATGGCTAATTCATTATGGACGATGAGGGAAGGAATACTAGGGTCTTGAAAGAGAGGCAAGTATGCAGTCTGTATGGGTAAGGGAGTCTGGGAAACGAGTCAGTTATCGTTTGCTGATGAGGTAGCAGTGGTGGCAAACACTTATGGAAATCTGCAGAAGTTCGTGACTGACTTTAGGTGTGTATGTAAAAGGAGGAAGTCAAAAGTAAGTGTGAACAAAAGCAAGGTTATTACATTTAGCAGGGCAGTGGGACCCCCCCCCCTTTTTTTTTTAAGCCAAGATGGCAAGGGCAACTTAGGCCCTAATCAAGGCCATCCCATTAACAGTATAAAGTAATCCCTTGATTCAACGAACCCTGATATAAATAATTTTGGATTTAACAGACAGAGCAAATAATAATACATTAATTAATAGTAAATGAAAAAGTAAGAAAAAATAAAAAATCTCAAAGGCCACACCATGTGTATTTCATGTCGTACTTGTTTTTGGTAGCATGGTGTATACTCGCTTTATTTCGGTCTTGGGAAGCTTTCATACCAACATGACATGTGGCAGGATGCAAGTGGCAAATGACACTCAACACTGATTTCAAACCAAAGTGACAAGTGACATGTGGTGCATGTACAGTTTCCCTGCTCAGTTCACAAGATGTCATCACTGGAAGATGATGCCAATATAATTGCTCTAATCAGTGTTCTAAATGCCACAAGAAAATGAAAGAAAAGGTGGTGGGTACATCAATATCTGAGAGACAATGTAGGGATTCACTGTACTTAGGTAGTTGCAAGACTCATCCTTTGAGCTGTGATCTGGTGATGTTATATCATACAAACACCTGTAAGTTTCAACAACTTGCACAAAGCTTACGTCAAATGCCTCACTTTCTAGAAGAGGCATGCTGAATAACTGTTCACGAGAATATGAAGAAATCGTGCACTCCATTCCGCAGACTGTGCAACCGAGGCAGTACTGTCAAATGTGGCTGGCGAAAATCTGCTAGGAGATCCTTCAAAATCCACTGCATAAGCCATACATTTGCCAGTATTTTTTCTTTGTATCTTAAATGTTATTCATATTAATATTATCTGGGTTATTAATCACTTTAGTGTGAAACCTCCATGAAATCTGACAACAGTGAAACGAGGTGGCACGTCACACTGAAGAAAAACAATCTGGTCCAATCCCGGAGCGGCATCTAAGTGACATGTGGCACATGCAACGTGTCACACTACTCCTGTGTGAAAGGTTTTATTAGTTTCTAATGGTTTGTTTTCAAATGACATGCCACATGCGATGTGTCACTTTGGTGTGAAAGCTCCCTAGTCTGCCTTAAGCTATCCTGCGGTCAGGTTGTATAGAGAGAATTGTGACTATATCTATTTTAATAACTTTGCAATCCTTACAAATAAAAATGGCATCAAGTGAAAGAGGAGTTAAAAGAAAGCGTGTGAACTGCATCAAAAAATAGTTATATTATCAATTTAACGGACGTTTGGCATTAATGGACATCCCAATCCCCTCTATTAGTCCATCAAATCAAGGGATTACTGTATATATATATATATATATATATATATATATACCCTATCCTGAGCCAGGTACCCACTTAACTAACCAACCTACAGGTGGATAAACAACTAAGATGACTGTGGTCTAACTGACGCAACCAGGATTTGAACCTTTATGCTCGACTCTCAGCGACTCGTGAATGTGTTACAGTCAGGAACACTAACCATTACACCACAGACGTTAGTTGGGTTGTGAGTTCGGGAGGAAAAATTTGGAAGAAGTGGAGAGTTTCAGTTACTTGTTAGTGGATATGGCAGCGAAATGAACCATGGAAGTGGAAGTGAGTCATAGGGTGGGTGATATAGCGAAGTTTGTGGAAGCACTGAGCAATGTGTGGAAAGGTTGTTGTCTGGAAAAGCAAAAATGGGTATGTTTGAAGACACAGTAGTCCAAATGATGTATGGACGCAAGCATGGGCTACAGTTGAGGTTGTGCACAGGAAGGGTGGATGTGCTGATAATGAAATGTTTGAGGACAATATGTGGTGTGGAGGTTTGTCTGGGTAAATAGTAATATGGTAAAAGAAAGGTGTGGTAATAAGAGGAGTGTGGTTGAAAGAGCAAAAGAGTGTGGGTTGAAATGGTCTGGATGTATGGAGAGAATGAGTGAGGAGATGTTAACAAAGATATGTGGAGGAGAAATTAAGAAAGTGGAAACCAAACTAGAGACTTAAGGAGAGAGTGATAAAGATTTTAAGTGGTTGGGGCCTGAACAAACAGGAGGGTGAAAGGTGTGTTTGGGATAGAGAGAACTGAAACGGTGTGGAATACTGGTGGGTGATGTGCTATCAATGGATTAACCCTGTACTTACATTGAAACCCACAGAACTGAAATTCATGAAACAGATTCACGAGATCTCTCAGTCCCTATTTTGTGAAATATTGCAACAGTATATGCTAAACAAGTATGAATTTCTCCATGCAAAATGAGTGCTCACCAGAATAGAATAACTACTTTCTGGAACAATCCGATTTTCAAGTCACAAGATCTGAGATAATATCCTAAGCCATCATATTTGAAAGTCTACAGTATTTAGAAGGTACTAATGAAAGGGGATAGCAAATTCTGGTTATTTCACCTGTATCTAAAGGCCAAGAATGGCTACCCAGTGGAAGACATCTGTTGGGAGGGTATACTATATTAGAGTAGCTGGATTTTCAATGTTTGGGTCAAGCTGCCTTAAATGGACAGAACTAATTAGCAACAGCTCAGGCACTGTCAAATGCAAAGGAGATCTTAAGGTATTCAAACCAACAGATATGAACTGGATCTATCTTTTGTGTATGTTGAATAACCAACCATAAATCTCTACAGAATTCATCCCCAGTTCAAAAGGTACCACTTAACTATGAAAATCATGATAAATATAAAATTCCATGCTTACTGATTTAAGTAAAAGCCCCAGGTGGAAGCAGTGATATGGTAATGTTTTCCTTCCAGCGTTACAACATAAAGATACAGAAGATCGCCGTGTAGTTTCCGAGGGCCTGGAGGGGGATTCCAACCACTCACTGTAAGGACCTGTAATGTACTTTGTCTTTTCATAAACTGGTCAACACAATTATGGTACAAACTTGGTAACTTCTGGATATGATGTTACCTTACGGTACATAAAAATGTCACAAAACATACTATGAAGACAATGAAAAATCACTTTACAGTCTCTAAGTCGCTACTTCAGATACAAGTACATTTCTCATCTTTTGGTGAGGGTTATAGATCCATAACACATAAAGTAATACATGTTCTAGCAGTGCACACATGAAGACAAGATATTTTCTGTCACATTTTAACATTACTTATGTTATGGTATTTTTATACTGCTGTCTATTTTGTATGTTGGTACCTACACTAAATGATAAAGAGGCAAAAGAGCACTAATGGAGCCACTAATCATAAGCAAGTACCACATGGCAAAAGCTACTAATCCAGCATATCCTGATCAATTTAGAAGAAAAAATGTTGCAGAAGCACAGAAATAGGAGACTTCTAAGAAGTACATACAAACTTCTGTATAAGTACACCAATCATAATATGCAGTAACTTATAACACCCCAAAAAGCTTCATGACACTTTAATGTTCAGCATCAATTAACTTTGGTGTTAAATACTCTTCAGCAATGATATAGCAACTGAGTCAATCTATTTCTTCATACTACTTATCATTCAATCAAAAAGTAAGGTGTATTTATTTCTATTTACCCCAGGACCAATTTCTAAGAAAGAGTCACCCAGGAACATTTTCCAGAGGCTTCTGCAGCCCAAGGATACTCCTAGTAGCAGGGAAATGTGGACTCCATTGTAGTGAAAAATTCTTTGACAAGACCATACTCCCAATAATACGGCTACATCAAAGGTGACTTTTTTCACTGGCAGTGGAACTTCGAGCATGCAGGTTTTAAGAAAACGGTAACAAAGCAGAAAGTACATGCAAATAAGTGCAGTATGTGGTTCATAAATGAAGTAGTGCATTACAGCTAAAGATGCAAAAAACTAACGATAATGAGGAAATACACTAATTCTCTGCCATAATAATGTAATAATCACCATGCTTGAAAGGCTCTCTTAATGTGTCATTCTGCTTACTTTTTAATCCTGCAAACTAAGTTGACTCCTTTAAGTGAGCCTAAACTCTCCTCTCCCACCACCCCCAAACAAAAAATGGTTCAATTGCATCTGACCCTAGACTGTTCCCCTGGCATCCTCATTTAAAGTATCCTTTACAGTATTCAATTCACTCACTGCATCTATTCACCTCTAATGCAGTCTTCTTACAACTTTAACTTACTATTATATAGCTTTTTGACCAACATATCACCTACAATATATTCAGTCTGATGATACCCTAAATGACTTTCACCAATGTGCATTTCTAGTAATTTCATCACACTACATATCCTTCTAATGCTTTCTATTCTTTACTTTTCTTTCTAATTATAACTAACCTATGAAAGTTATCTATCTTTAGGGCTTCAAATCCATACATCAGAACTGGGACGAGAACATCACAATTTTCCTGTACCCTTCTCAGTTAAATTTTTCCATTCATTAAAAAGCTTTTAGTGCACTATCAATTCTCCCTTTGCAAGACTACTGTTAGCTCCAGCTTTCCCATAATCATCCTTAGTAAACAACACTTCCAAATGACTAAATTCATCTGCAATTTTCAGTTCTTCACCATTCATCTCTTTCAAAATCCAGAATATTAATTTTACTCATTTTTCAGCATCTCTCTACAATCTACTACCATCATGGCAGCCAACCATTCTATCTTCTCTCATTCATTTAACGGCACAGCATCAGAGACATAAACAATTGTGGCAACTTCCAATGCATTTCACCAAGTTTAGAAAAACACCAAAATCAATCTACTTCATGCTCATCTCAAGCAATGCACCATCCATAAAAACATAAATAATATTGGTTTCAAAATCCACCATGAAAAACTGTCAGTTACAAAACATATTAGACAAACCACTTGAAAAGAAGGGTTATAGAAAGAGAAAATAACTACCCACCTACCTATCTATTGGTACCCACAACAAGATTTTGCCAGAGAGTCATGGCTAGCTAATAGTCTTCAACATATCTTGCTTGCTTAAGTATGCTATTTGTCCCATTCCTTATTGGTTCAATTTTCCCCACATTAAATTTTATTAGGTTCACTTCTGCCTATTTATATAAAATATTTAGGTCTCCCCCTAATTTTTCTAAACCCACTTTCACTTACTCTGATCTGGAAAATGCAAGACTATTCTTTCCCTTACATCCTTATTTATATCTGCAATCATGATTATGAAGACATTTCTAGTTTTCCTTCATTATTCTGCCTCACCACTTTCTCTAATAGCATTTCACAATTTATTTCAACAAATGCTTTGGCAAACTCCAGAAAAACATTAAAGTTGTGTTTGTGTTTGCATACTTGTCCTAGTACATAAATAAGGCCATCCTTAAAGTCCAAAATTTTTACCTATATGTTCTATAATGTTTCTTTACCACTATCTCATATATTTCAATCATATGCAATGTTAAGCAGACTAATCTATGTCAATTTTGAATTACTTTGGATCCTGCTTCGTGTATTAGTGTTATGTACGCCATTTTGTGTATATATGCTTCACTGAATTGGTTTATGTATTGGCTCTAGAACATAATGTTATTTTTGAAATATTGCTGGAATTTCATTAAGTCCTGATGTTGAGTTCCCTTTAAGTTGATCAAACATCTCAGTTATGTTCTTTTTTATGATATGCTTATCACCCATCTCTTGTAATCTACTTTCATTTTCACCCACATCAGTTTGAAGCTCACTTCCTTACATTCTTTCAAAACACATTCCCATAACGCCTGCTTCAGTAGTAGTGCTACACCTTCTTTAGATCTCATCCTCATAACAACCCCTAACTCTACCCAAGACACATTCCCAAACCATTCTTTCCCCTTACCCTTGAGCTTTGTTCCACTTAGAACCACAACCTCTTTTCCTCAAACATAGTACCTACCTCTCCTTTCTTCTTATCTTGATTACATTCATATACACTAAAGACCTCCCAGCCTGAGCCTTCAAGGAGCAGCAGCACTTCTCACTTGGCTCTTTTATCTTTATCTTATTACTTTCCTGCCCCAAAAGTCCCTTCTATCCTTATAAGGCTCCTACAGCACTCAGGAAGCTAGCCACATCTACCAATCTGGACCACAAGTAATAAAGTGCCATGATGTGTGTGCATCAATGTGCATAGTGTGCAGGGCAAATGAGCAGTAAATGTTCAATGTCTTCTTTATGGTAGCTGCATTGTTGGCATGCATGGTCTTAGGGTATGCTGAAACTGTGTTTGTATTGTAGTGATGGGTGATGTACAGACAGCCATGGCAGATAATCGTGGACCATGTCAGCACCTCCCTACCACCGAACCCCCACTCATCCCACCCCTACACACAGACACCCACTACCCCATCTGGGCCAGTAACTAAACTAGTGGACAAGGCTGTCAGCTGTTTGCTAATCTCGGTCTGGCAACACTTCAATACAAGCTCAATGAAAACTGCGTTTTATTTCACACAAGAAAAAGTGTATGTTGTAATCTGATGAGTTCAATAACAATGATTAAGGTGTGTGCTTTCAAACATATTCCAAGCATAGTCTATGTTACCTTGTCACCACAGTAGTCCAGAAATGCGTGAAACAGTGTTCTTTGTTATGAGATATTACAAACACACTGTCAATTTCATTTTGGCGAAGGTGACATGGTGAAGTAGAGTGTTTGGAAATTTCAGTGCCGCAGCAGCGAGTCGTCAGGGTAAGTGGTATGTATAAATATATATAAATATGAATATATGGAATTGTAAATATATGTAGTGATATCAATATATGAAATATTCAGTGAAACCTGTAGCTCTGTTGATTATACCACGTAAAGCTGAATATCCACCGTATCTAGAAGGAAGTTAGGAAGACATTGGTTTGGTAATTGTGTAGCTGATGAATGGAACAGGCTTCAGATCACATAGTTAGCGCTAGTTCGATAATAGCTTCAAAATCAAAATAGATAACTATACGAGTGAAAAAGGATGGGTATAACTTGCTCTGTTATTATGGTCAAATTAAGGGAGGGTAGGATTAGTGTATAAAGGAGCTGCCACGTATGTGTCAATAGACATGTTGCAGTTATCCTTGTTATCTTGTGTATAACCTTATTAGGTATAGCAGAAAGACGAGGACATCGTCGCGAGCCACAGGCTAACAAACCCGACGTTATATTACAACGAGACATGATTACTGGCCGTTATCAAGCCAATCAATTCATAAGTCAGATAAACCGAGAAATGGGGATTGGTAGGAATGCCGTCAAGCGGTGGATTCCACGCTACGAAGCGGAGGGCCATGTCAACACCAGACCACGACCAGGACGACCACGAGTAACAGCGGTGCAAGAGGATGCCAGTCTTCTAGCAGAAGCCCGGCACGCACCGTTTAAATCGTCGCCTACATTAACACTGTATGATTTTGATCTCAGTAACAGATAAATAAGTTATGATTTTGCCTACAATAGTCCGATATGTTGGTTCCAATATACAATACAGGGTGTAACACGAGTTTCTGCAACTACTTGTAGAGGTGAGAGAGTATGAGATTCTGAGTCGAATATCTTCTATATACTAGTTGCATTTGAAGGATTAGTGTAGGCATGAGGAACAGACTAATCTGTATTTTCTGTTCCATTTCATCTGACTGAATGGGTCACTTTCAAACCACATTACTAGGTTGCGGCTGAATGAAAGTCAATGAAACTTTGCGTAATAACTGTATAGACTACTTTCTACTTCATAACGAGTTCGCATCGAATTTCATGCGTCCGCGACTTCGTAATTTAGCTATGAAAGTGGCCAATTTACTTTGCATCATTATTAAACTCTACCTCACGCCTAAACTAATCCTGACAATGCAAATGTGTACAGATGATTTTTGACTCAGATTCATATGTTCTTTCACCTCTACAAGTATTTGCAGAGACTCGTGTTACACCCTGTATACTGTTTACGCAAGGAGCTTCATCTGTCGTGCAGCGCCCACACTACGAGAGGGAGTTTGCTGGATGCTGGTCTGCCCTCCTGTGTGCCGGCAAAAACCATTTCTTGTAGAACAACAAAACGCGGAGAGGTTGCGTTTTGCCGAGCGCTACGCAGGAGAGACACAGGAGATCTGGAGGTCAGTCATATTTACCGACGAAACGAGCTTTTCGTCGATTCCAAAGTCAATCGGCACTGCAGGCGCCCTATCGGCGAGAGATATAACGAAAATTTATATTCTACAGTGACAGATCGGGCCGGGTCAGCCAAACCATGTATGGGTGGATGTGTTTCGGTGGAGTTGGGGAGCTTATCCCAGTTGAGCGGATGATGAATTCCCTCCATTATATAAATATATTGGAAACCTGCCTTTTGCCGAGTGTGCGGGTGTGAGCCATTGACGAGCAGGACAGGTCGCCAATCCACACTAGCAGAGCAGTGACCGCCTGGTTCGCCAATCAACAGGAATTTCAGTTACTCAACTGGCCTCCAAAGGAGTGTGATATGAACCCTGTTGAAAATCTACGCGGCATAATGAAAAGCGAGTGGGAGGTCCAGGAAAAGACCAAAGCCTCGATCATCCAGAAGAGTACAGAAATATGGGA
>JAYMFT010165425.1:0-12342 GCA_038088735.1 Panulirus argus | reverse complement strand
GGGATAGGGGAGAAAGAATACTTCCCACGTATTCCCTGCGTGTCGTAAAAGGCGACTAAAAGGGGTGGGAGCGGGGGCCTGGAAATCCTCCCCTCCTATTTTCACTTTTCCAAAAGAAGGAACATAGAAGGGGGCCAAGTGAAGATTTTTCCTCTAAGCTCAATCCTCTGTTCTTAATGATACCTCGCTAATGCGGGAAACGGCGAATATGCATAAAAAAAAAAATATATATATATATATATATATATTGTCCTCAATATACTGTTTGTTAAAGACCAATGCATATTTAATATTCATTAGCCTTCTATTGGTTTTTCAATTTCTCTCCAGATGTTCTGCATTATTAGAACCATACTAGAAGGCCTACTTTGTGCTTGTTCCACCGAAGCCCCATTCTGCCACTCAAATGGTAGGCTGTATTATCATGTATAGGGAGTTGCCATGGGCTTTCCATTTTGCCTAACTTTTGCAGAGTTCTACTTTTGTCGTGTAGAAAACCATGTTCTGCAAGACAGCACCATCCATTTGACTATGTACTGCCAATATGTTGATGACATTTATGACATCACACAAAATGAAGAGCATCTTTAAGAAACTGCAGAATGCTATGGAGGAGAAATCTGACAGAGGGCTATGGAGGAGAAATCTGTCCTGACATTCACTTAGGTGTGGAAAACAAGATTCCATTTCTTGACGTAGACATTCAGGCTCATAATGGAGAATACCAAACAAACATTCACCATAATTCTACAGATTTGGGCAGGTGTTTGAACGCAGTAAATGGTGTTATTAAATCCTAACTAAGCCATGCCTTCAAGAACTCTTTGTCAAGGGACCTCTTCCACCAAGAAATCATCAGAGTCAAGCAAATTTTAAGTTAACAATGGTTTTTGTAATAATATTATTGACAGAGACACAAGCGTGTTCCTCCAGACTCAATTTGTTAACCACACCCACAATAACCTGGAACTATTCATCGAGTTATCCATAAAAACCAAATATCTCCTGCATATCAGACTGACAAATGTATCCTGAAGGAGATAATAGATAGGTAGATTACTTGGAATATCCCTGAAGATCATCTCAACATCATCGTTTACTACAAGAACAGGAAAACTAGTGACTACATTATGAGAAACAACCCCAATGAGAGCAATAACCCACTAGAGATTACCAATGTAGTTTACAAGTACTCCTGTCCAGTTGAAAGTTGTAAACCTCAAAACAACATGAACCACATCTGTATGACAATTACATCACTCAGTCAACACTTAACGCTTCATCTTCAAAGCGAAGGCCCTAAACTACACATGCAACAGCAACATAAATTAAATCTTGCTTGTCAGCATCTTACTGAAAACAGGATAATAATGAAACATTGCCATGACCCTACAAGATTCCAAATAACAGTTAGAAGCCAAATAATCCCACTCTCTACCTCCAACAGACTTTAATAGGTGAGGAGACCTCAGACAAACTCCCCAGCTGTTAACCCAGTGAGTTTGATCCGTACTGACTACACTACCATGGATGAACTCCAGGGAACACAGTCCACAGATTAACATATCATGTACATCACTGCTCTCATCTGTAATACATTAAGATGTGATTCATTTCAGTTTTATTCTTTATGTTGTGTTTTATAATGAATAATCAGTATGAGTGAAAATAAGCAGTGTTCATGTGTCTGGAATGTCTTATATATTTTAAGAATAAAGTAAAAATGAATATATGACACGATGAAACAAAATATGTGGTGAGAAAAATTGAAAAAGCCAACAGAAAGCTTATGAATGTTAAATATGCACTGGTCTTAACAAACAGTATGTAAAAATAAACTCCCTGCTTACACAAAAATATGAATATACATTTTTTTCATACTTGATTGCCATATCCTATGTTAACAAGGTAGTGCCAGGAACAAAGAAAGGCCACATCCACTCACATCCATACTCTAGCTGTCATATGTAATGCACAGAAACTACAGCTACCTATCCTCAACCAGGCCCCACAGAACTTTCCATGATTTACCCCAGATGCTATGACCTGGCTCAGTCCATTGAAAGCACATCAATCTCAGTATACCACATCATTCTAGTCCACTTTATCCCATGCACACCTGTTACCTTCCTGCATGCTCAGGCTCAGAACACACAAAATAAATCTTTATCACTCCATCTTTCCATTTCTAATTTGGTCTTCCCATTCTCCTTGTTCCCTCCTCTTTGGACACATATATCCTCTTTGCAAACGTTCCTCCCTTATTCTTTCCATATGTCCAAACCCTTTTAGTACACTGTCTTCTGCTCTCTTAACTACACTATTTTTATTACAATACATTTCTCCCACCTTTTCATTACTTATTCATTCAAACCACCTCACACCACTCTTAATTTTTGACACATCCACCCTCCTCTGCACAGCCATATATATTGCCCATACCTCATACCCATATGATATTGTTGGGACTACTATTCCTTGAAACATACCCATTCTTGCCTTCCCAGAAAATGACCTCTCTTTCCACACATTCTTCAGTGTTCAAAAAATACTTTACCTCCTCTCCCACTCTTTGACTCACTTCTGTATCCATGGTTCCATTCTCTGCCATGTCCACTCACAGACATCTAAAACAGTTCACTTTTTCTAATTTTTCTCATTCAAACTCACACCCCAACTAACCTGTCCCTCAACCCTGCTACACCTAATAAGTTTGCTTTTATTCACATTTACTCTCAACTTCTTCCTTTCACACACTCTTCCAAACTCAGTCACCAGCTTCTGCAGTTTCTCACTCAAATCTGCTGCCAGTGCTGTATCATCAGCCCTTTGACATGGGCAAATAGGGTGGAGGAATACTGGAGGGAGAGATACAGAGGAAGAATGCATGGAATGGTGTATGCAAGGGAGGTATGTAAGGACAGGGATAAGTGGAGACTCTTTTGCCATGGCCATCCCTTGATGGGAGTTTCTGGAGGGGAATGGGCATCAAAGATAGAACAGCTGACTCACTTCCCAGGCTCCCTCATCTCCTACAGACTACAGACTGTATATTTGTCCCTCTCTCCAAAACTCATGCATTTACCTCCCTCACCACCCCATCCATAAACATATTAAACAACCATGGTGACATCATACACCCATTGCTCAGACCTGTCTTCACTTGGAACCATTCACTCTCCTCTCTTCCTACTCATACACATGTCATACACCGTTGATAAAAACTTTTGTGCTTCTAGCTGCTTTCCTCCCACACTGTACTTTCTTAAGATATTCCACAGGGCATCTCTTTCAACCCTACCTTCCACAAGGCATCTCTATCATCCCTGTTATATGCTGCCACATACAAATCTATCCATTTCTCGCTCCTCTAAGTACTCTTAACACACTCTTTAAAGCAAACACCTTATCCACACATCCTTGACCACCTCTGAAACCACACTGCTCCACCCAAATCTGATACTCTGTACATGCCTTCACCCTCTCAATCAGAACCCTCTTGTACAACTTACCAGGTAAACTCAACAAACTTTTTCAGCTTATAACCCCACAAGCTCTTCAACATTTCCATTCACAACACTGAATACCTTATGTGCCCCAGTTATACTCTTCACTGCCATATTACTTACTTTCACATTTAAATCACCCATCACTTATACCCAATCTCTTACATCAAAATTGCTGATACACTAACTCAGCTGCTCCCAAAATATTTGCCACTCATGATTTTTCTTCTCATGGCTTGGTGCATAAACACTAATAATCACCCATCTCTTGTCATCCGCTTTCAAGTTTTACCCACATCTATCTAGAATTTACTTCCTTACACTCTATTACACACTCCCACAACTCCTGCTTCAGGAGCAGTGCTACTCCTCCCTTACCTCTTGTCCTCTCCCCAACCCCTGGCTTTACTCCCAAGACATTTCCAAACCATTCTTCCCCTTTACCCTTAAGCTTCATTTTACTCAGAGCCAGAACATCCAGGTTTCTCTTCTCAAATGTACTACTTATCTCTCCTCACTTCTCATCTTGGTTACATCCACCCACATTTAGACACCCCACCCTGAGCCTTTAAGGAGGATGAACACTCCCTGCCTGACTCCTTCTTCAGTTCCTTATTTTAGAAATTGAAATACACTTTTTTTTCCAGTCCACACTTCTGCCCCCTTTAGTTGCTTTCTATGACACACAGGGAATATGGAGATAGAATTCTTTCTCCCCTACCCCAGCTGATGTAGAATTCCATTTTTATCCACATATGTTACGTGCAAACTAAAAACAAGCTGGAGAAATTGCCAAGCATCACAGTCACTCATAAAATGTTAAACAGAGTATAACTGTATCAACATAGCTGGAAGCCAGGTTAGGTGCCAACTATTGTAGTCATTTTTAGAATAAAAGAAAAGCTTCACAAGTGTTAGTGTTATATTTTTGATGAAAATAAGATTATTTCTTAATTCATATATGTAAATAATGTTGTATATGTAAATGATAAGGAAATACATAAATAATGGATGTAATACATAAAAAGATATGTACATGTAAAAAATAAGTAAATGATAAGTATGAGTGAAGTGAAATCATGTGTGAAAAAAAAAAAACATGTGCTCAGGTCTACACAGAAATGAAAGCACATCTGGAAGAAACCATTATCATCATATACTTTCATAAATATAAAGCATTTATGATTTTTGTCTCCTCCTCTAAGGGAGTGCTATTTCAGATGAAGTGTACAGTTTAAAGTTTAAGGTCAAGGAACTTTGCTACTCACAGAACACATCCTGCCTCAGGGGTTTGGGAGTTTATCTACAACGTAAATAATCATCAGTGGACCAACATAAGTTTCCTCTCTAAATACTGTATTAACCCTTAGATAGCAGGAATGATCCTGAAGTTCCTTTACAAAGTGTGCAAACAAAAGTAAAAATTCCTTTTCTGAAAGAACAGATTAGCATTAAAAAGTAACAGAATGATCATAGAAAGGTATATTTTACCTTTATGATGGCCAGATTTATTCCTAAGTCAGTGTTCAGAGGGAGTGTGAATGATGTGTTTGACAGCTGCTGATAATAAAGATGTGACAATAATGTTTCCTTCTCTCTCGAGTTTATTTTATCACTGTAAGTACATGTTGTACCTCTCTAATCCAGCGCTCTGTGGTGTGGCAACTCCCATGGTCTGGCACGTTTTGAATCTGTTGCCATTAGTTATTAGTTTATTGATCTGCAACCAAGGTTGTGCTGTTAGCAGCACTAAGGTGCCAAAATCTGTTTACATTGCAGCCAAGCTAATTTACAGTCCTGTTAATTTCTTATATTCAGCTGTATTTTAGCCCTTCAGAATGTCATCCAAGAGACCAAGAGGTCCAGAAGATGGTTCTAGTACTAATAAGCATAAGTATAAATCATTACTTGTACATGAAAAGGTGGAGTTACTGAAAAAAATTAGATAAAGGAACTTATGTAGAGACTTTCTGTGAGTACTATAAGATCAAATCATCAACTGTGTATGACTTAGGGGTCAATTTCTGTTTTCCGGCATTTTCTGTGGTCCAGCAATGGCCAGGTCCCACGGTTGCTGGACTAAAGAGGTACAGCCTGTACTCTTATTTCAAGCCATAGGCATGGTGTTGGTGGGGAATAACATAAATATATTTAGAAATATTACTCTCCTTTCACACTAATCTTCAATATAAGGGAAACTGGTTGCCTAGTGTGGGGAGGATATAGAGGGATTTGCTTCTTTCTTTTTACTTAAAACTGTTCTGTTACATAAAAATTATGTTGAAATATTACATCTTTTGCACTGTATTTAGGCAAGAGGAGATTGAATGATTGGCATGTACTGGAAGGATATTGGAGGTATTTCTTCAGAAATATGCTAGATCTACACTTCATCTGTACCAAAATTCAACATTACGATTACACAGACAAATTTAGGTGCAAATGTAACACATTTCTTCTATAAGAGCAAGTTCACTGAGGATGTATCCCTTCCTTTTCAAGTGATCCACAACTAAAGTTGTTCTAAGTCACTTTATCTTCACATTCTATGTTATTCTTTTCTTTTCTCACCAACTGATACATATCATATGTGTTCCTTATAATAACTTAGGTAATCCAACAATGACTACTTAGGTATTTTCTGCAGAGTTACTGTGTGTGTGCATGAACTTCAAGTGAATGACCATCTACTTATAATGATGATTGTAGGGGTAATGAGGATAAAACTTTTTCCTATGCTTTCTTAGTGACTGAAGAGATATCTATAGACTATTAATGATATGATACATCAGCTATATATTTACTCAGAGACCAAAGAAAGTTAAAAAATCAGTTGATGCTGGCCACTGCAAAAAGCTGAAGTTAAAACTGTTAATTTCTAATTCCACCGGAAAAAATTCAGGGTGTACTGGAATTTGGCTACTAATGAAATAATTCCTTTTCCCACAATTAGCACTTAGGAACAGAGTTTCATAGGGTGGGGGAGGGGGCGAAGGTCCTGGGAGTGAAGAAGAATGTGTGGAAAGAGAGAATGCTATCTTGGGGAACAAAAATGGGTATGTCTGAAGGAAGAGTAGTTCCAACAATATTATAAAGTTGTAAGGCATGGACTATAGATAAAGCTGTAAGGAGGAGGGTGGATGTTTTGGAAATGAAATGCTTAAGGACAATATGTGGTGTGAGATGGTTTGATCGAGTAAGTAATGTAAGGGTAAGAGAGATGTGTGGGAATATAAGGTGTGTGGTTGAGAGAGCTTAAGCAGTCGTGATGAAGTGATTTAGACATATGGAACGAATGAGTGAGGAAAGGTTGATAAAGATGGAAAAATTGCGTCACAAAGCTAATGGAAATCGCAAAACAAAATCTAAAATCATTCGGAAGAACAAAGTACATGAAAGTAAGGGAAAACACTGAAAGCAAAACAATTAACAACATCAATAACAATTCAAAAACAACATATGGAAACAGATTATAGAAAAATTTTCAGTTGAGGAAAAACACAGAACAATATCACATGAGGTAGGAATACCGAAAATCCATCACCAAATACATTAATTAGGTCAAGCAAAATCGTTACTGAGGCCAGGATGGGTTCGTCTGATTCTCTCTGACCTTCATAACGTGGGACCGTGTTCCTGGTGTACAGGGATGGCGGACTCTGTCGCTTTTGGCGGGTCAATGACGTGTCCCATCCGCCTACGTCCTATTGGCGGGCCATTAACGAGCTGTATGGCGGTGGTCATGTTTGTC
The DNA here is from genome assembly GCA_038088735.1 of Panulirus argus. NCBI lineage: Eukaryota > Metazoa > Arthropoda > Malacostraca > Decapoda > Palinuridae > Panulirus > Panulirus argus. Next base: position 5,085 of record JAYMFT010165425.1, on the reverse strand, counting down.
TGGATGTTAATGACCGTTTCTTTCTCGCTAATGAGAATGGCTTCTAATATTTGTGGTCTCCTCCGATCACTGCAACAAGTGATGATTTTGGTGGTATTCACTCTAATTTTCCTCGTTAGTCTCTTTCAGTGCTTTTGTTCATGATGTCTGATTCCATCTTCTTGTAAGTGGAGCGAGAGGCGGCGGCCAAGTGTGCAGGATGTATGTCCAATGTAGTTAATGTAGTGGGGCTGACAGTCCCCAATATTGCATTGGTACTCATATACTACAACGGTACGATTCAAAGTTACAGAGTGACCTACCATACTGTTGTTCCTTACGAGCGAACATGATTTTGGATTGTTGTAGTACGTTATCAGACTGAGATCCTTGTCTTCATCAATCGCTTCACAGTTTCTGGCCACAATGTCTCGCGCGACCTTCAGGTCCTTTCGATATGTTGTAGTAAATGTGTTCCTGTAGTGAACTTTAATGCTGTCACGTTGAGGTTGTCTGTTTGCCACGAAATGTTGCTCCAGTCTGTTGTTCACAATGGTGTCAAATTGCTGAGGAAGGAAGGGGAGACGTGGTAATACGGGAAGCTGCTGAGGGAGGAGGGGGAGACGTGGTGTGGCGGAAAGGTGCAGAGGAGGGAGGGGGGACGTGGTGAGACGTGGAGCTGCTGAGGGAGAAGGGGGAGACGTGCTGAGGCAGGGAGCTGCTAAGGGAGGAGGAGACGTGCTGAGGTGTAGGGCTGCTGGGGGAGGCGGGGAGGGGAAGGGGAAGGTGGTGATATGGTGAGACGGAGAGCTACTGAGGGATGAGGCGGAGACGTGGTGAGGCAGGTAGATACTGATGGAGGAGGGGGAGACGTGGTGAGGCAGGGAGCTGCTGAAGGAGGAAGGGGGGACTTGGTGAGATGGATAGCTTTTGAGGAAGAAGGAGGAGACGTGATGAGGAGGGGAGCTGCTGAAGAAGGAAGAGGAGACGTGATGAGGCGGGAAGCTGCTGAGGAAAAAGGGAGAGACGTGGTGAGGCATGGAGCTGCTGAAGATGGAGGGACAGACATGGTGAGATGAAGAGCTGCTGAGGGAGGAGGGGCGACGTGGTGAGACGGGGGGCTAATGAGGGAGGAGGGGGAGACATGTTGAGGCGGGGAGCTGCTGAGGGAGAAGGGGGAGATGTGGTGAGGCAAGGAGTTGCTGAGGGAAGAAAGGGAGAAGTGGTGAGGCGGGGAGCTGCTGAGGGAGGAGCTGGAGACGTGGTGAGGCAGGAAGCTGCTGAGTGAGGTGGAGACGTGGTGAGGCGGGGAGCTGCTGATGGAGGGAGGGGTGGCGTGGTGAGCCGGGGAGGTGCTGAGGGAAGAGGGGAAGACGTGGGGAGGTGGACAGCAGTCAGGGTTGGAGGGGGAGACGTGGTGAGCCGGGAAACTGCTGAGGGAGGAGGGGGAGACGTCGTGAGGCGGGGATATGCTGAGGGGAGAGGGAGAGACGTGGTGAGGTGAGTAGACTGACGGGTGGAGTCTCTGGTAAGAGTACAAAACTGGAATAAACAGGGGAGGAGAGTGGAGAAGTAAAAGAAGCAGGGGAGGAGAGAGGGGTGCAGGGAGGGGAGAGGCGTTGGATGAGAGAGGATAAGTTAGAGAGAGAGAAGATGAGAGAGAAAAGAGTGGAGATGAAAAGTGAGAGCTGAGAGAGAAAGGGAACGAAAGAAAAGAGCTGGAAGAGGCAGAGGTTGAATAGAGTGAGTTTGAAGAGGAGGGTGGTGAGAGGGGAGAGCTAGAAGAGGATGGGGGGAGAGAGAGAGAGAGAGAGAGAGAGAGAGAGAGAGAGCTACATAGTTACATGCATACACAGACCACACACAACCAAAGTCCATGCGAGGTGGTCTGGCCTAGAAGAAAAGAAAAGACGGTGCACTCCTCTTAAAAGCAGTAGAAGAAAAAGGATAACGAAGCAAAGACTCTCTCCCCACCCTCCCCACTCCCTCCGGCACACGCCGGCATGGAAAACAGGTACAAAAGTAACTTGCAGGATTAGTAAGCCTAAAGGAAATTTCTAGTGGCACGTTATAAGGTAAAGCGAACATGAATATGTCATGCATCCCAGTACCAACGACACGCATCCCTCCACTTTTTGTTATGAATGCCATAATAAGGACAAATCTGAGCTTCAGCCTCTCGACTTACCATGCCTGTATTATTCCTGATGTTGAAGAATGATACAGCAATTCTTACTCCCTCAAAGCAGGTGACGTGGGCTAATACATGTTGGTATGTTGCCGCAGCATGGCCAGGGAAGGATCAGCGACTGAGAAGGTAACATGATACACCATTACGTTTTGATGGCTGGTTAAATGAACTTTTCAATACCACAGAGTAACAAGTGATGATTAAGCCTAATTTTGATGATTATTAAGGGTGTTGCTCTGAACATTTTCTGAGAGATTATTCCACGCGTCAATAACGTCGTTGGTAAATAAGTATTTCGTACAGTCCAGATTAATTCGGTGACCTCTAAGGTTTAATCCATTCCTCTCGTCGGTAATGCTGGCGCTACTGTAAAGAAATTTTCAATATCAACGTTGTTGAAACCTTTAAGTATTTTAAAGCATTCTAATAATTTGCCCCGGAGGCACCTCCTCTTACTCAGGGAGACCGAGTTTAATTCTCACTGTCTCTTCTCATATGGTTTGTCAAGCAAGGATGGAACCGATCGAGCTGCTTTGCGCTGCACTGCTTCCAATTAAGTAAGGGGCCCAAAACTGAGCTGCATATCTGAGGTTATTGGAGACAGTGTCCTCTACCTTCTGGCCCATCAGTCCATAATCAGATTTTTTGTTGAGGTTTCCTACTTGTAACAGCTGACAATTATTGACGTTAAATAACATCTGCCCTTTTCTAGACTATTCAACGGTTTTGTCTGGGTCCTCTTGTAATCTTAGCCTATCTTCTTCAGTTAATGTGGCTGATCTTTGTGTCATCTGCAAATCTGGTTGCGAGGTTATTCAGCCCTACATCAATATCGTTACATAAATGATGAAAAGTATAGGCTCAAATAAGGATCCTTAAGGGACTCCGCTAGTAAATGGTAACCACCATGCATTACGACTCTCTGGTTCCGATCACGTGACAAAGCTTTGAGCTAGTTTCCAATGCAGCCAGTAATCCCCAAGGCCAAGAGAGAGAGAGAGAGAGAGAGAGAGAGAGAGATCACACAGGCCTAAGATCCGAGCGAGGCGATGTGGCCTAAACACTGCTGAAAAATATGCAGTCCCGTTAAAAGCAGTAGAAGAAAAGGAGAGTAAAGCAAAGGCTCTCTATCTGCCCTGCGCTCCCTTCGGAAACACGATGGAAGAGAAACAGGTTGAAAAAGTACCTTGCAGGAATATGATACCTGAAGGATAATTTCAAAAGGAAAATCAGAAGGTAAAATCAATGTGATCTCATGCATTCTATCAACAATGACAGAGATCTTTTCACTTTTTGATTTAAAGACAAGGATAAGGATAAACAGCGAGCTCCAACCTCTCGACTTACCATTTCTACATTACTCCTGATTGTCCCTGAAAGTAAATGGCTTGGGTTAATCAATGTTGGTAAGTTACCACAAAATGGCCAAGGAAAGATCAGTAATTGAGAAGGTAGCATAATATACCACTACGTTATTATGATTGATTAAAAGAATTATTTAAGAAGTTTACACTGTTTCTCTGAACAACATGTCCTGGGAACTTACTCCACGTGTCAGTAATGTCGTTGATAATGAATATTTTGTGCAATCCAGATTAGCTCAGTGACCTTTAAGTTTTAGTTCATTTTTTTCTCGTTAGCAGTATTGGCGCAACCGTAAACAAATTTTCAGTATCGACGTTGCTGAACTCTGTAAGCATTTAAAACATTCTGTTAACTTACCTCGGAACCGCCTCTTGCCTAGAGAGAACAAATATAATTTTCGCAGTCTGTTTTCATATGGTTTGTTACTTGGGCAGGGGTCACCAGAACTACACTGCATATTCGAAGTGAGGTCTAACCGGACTTCGGTAAAGTGGCAAAATCACGTCCTTGCTTTTGTATGTAAGGTTTCCATAGATGAACTCTAATATCCTATCTGCTCCGTTATAATGCTGAGAGAATTCTAAGCTGTTGAAAACAGTGACACCTGGATCCCTCGCACAAGGGGTGTCATTTATCTTGTGGCCTGTCGCGTCATTATGGAATTTCTTGATGAGGTTTCCCACTTGAAACAGCTGACATATATTTGCAGTAAATGGCATTTGTCGTTTACCAGAGCATTCAGCTATTTCATCTAGATCCTTATATAATTATAACCTATCTCTTTCAGTTAATAACACACTGCCGATCTTTATGTCACCTACAAATCTGGACACTAAGTCATTCAGCCCAGCACCGGGTGACCATGGTGATGATTCTCCATTCACTACACTCTTTGCTTCCTATCACGTAACCAGGATTCTAACCTGCTTGCTTAAGCAGCCAGTTTCCCTCATCAGCTTTACGTGGTGGACATTGTCAAAGGTTTTCTGGAAATCCACAGATAGGATATCCATTGCTTTAGTCTTGTCGTGGGTACTGAATAATGTATGATCAAATTCAAGGTGGGTTGAGAGGCATGATCTGGGCCTTCTGAAATTATGGTGTGTATGATCGTACTGGGTTCTTTAAGGCAAGCTACGATTTTCATCTGTAATAATCGACTCTAGAAATTCATATACAATTGATGTAAGGTTGAAAGGACGGTAATTGCCGGACATTTCACGACATCACTTTTTGAATATATGAGTGACATCTGCCAGTCTCCTGTCCTGCGGGAGTATCCCATCCTGGAGAGATTTATTGAAAATATAGTTCAACAGTTTGTCAGCACCATGTTTGACGTTTTCAATTACTCGTGGATAAAAACGATCAAAATCTAGACTTTTATTAGTCTTCACTTTATTTATGTTAGTACGTCTCTAATGGTGATAGCAAATTCTGCTATCGCGGGAATGCAATTTATCGCTGTCTCAAAATCAGTGAGAGAGAGAGAGAGAGAGAGAGAGAGAGAGAGAGAGAGAGAGAGAGAGAGAGAGAGAGAGAGAGAGAGA
>JAYMFT010165414.1:0-12342 GCA_038088735.1 Panulirus argus | reverse complement strand
GGCGAGATCCACTGGTGATATTCTTTCCTATCTTACTAATGTCTGGGCATCATCCCTGAAAGATTTTGGGGAGTCATTTGTAGTTGCCCTTGACATATCCAAAGCTTTTGACAGGGTGTGGCATCGGGATCTCATTTTGTAAGCTTCTTTTTTGGCTTCCCTCCCTCACTCTGCTCCCTCATATCTAGCTTCCTCTCAGGCCGATATATCTCTGTGGCTGTTAATGGATCAGTCTCCACCCCCACTCCGCCCCTTTTCTCCATCAACAGCTGTGTCCCTCAGGGTTCTGTCCTGTCTCCTACACTTTCTCTCTTTTTTTTTTCAACGATTTCCTCTCCTCCACAAACAGTCCAATGCACTCTTACGCTGACGACTCAACACTACATTCCTCCACATCATGCAATTCTCCTCCGTCTCCTCACACTTGATCTGCATCTCGTCTTGACATAACTTCCTCAGTAAACTCGGACTTGAAGAGGATAGCTCAGCGAGGAAGACGAAACCTGGTTAAGTTTAATGCCTCCAAGACCCAATTTCTACCCATCTCTCTATCGAAAACTCACAACTTTCCTCTCTCTTCTCTCCCTTGACGGTTCTGTAATTCCACCTCTTGACTCACTGAACATACTAGGTTTTACTGTAACATCCACTCTTTCTTGGAAACCCCACATTACGGAAATAGCTAAGTCTGCCTCAAAGAAACTGGGTGTCTTGTTTAGATATCGAATTTTTTTCTTTGAGCAGTTGCGCTGTTTATACAAAGGGTTGACTCGTCCTTGTATTGAGTACTGCTCCCACATTTGGGGTGGTTCTAGCTCAGCATCCTTACTTGACAGAGCTGAGTCGAAGACGAGCTGACCTATAAACTCTTCCAGGCTAACTTCAAAACCTGAACCGCTTGCCCTACGCCTTAATGTTGATTCACTCTCCCTCTTCTATAGGTATTACTTTGGTTTTTGCTCCCGAGATCTGGTTGCCTGTGTGTCCCCACCACTAGCTAGACCACGCAGTACTCGGCAAGCTGCTGCGTCACATGATTACTATGTGGCCGTCAGCAACTCAAGGATGGGCCGTTTTGGTATGTTTCTTTCCCTACACCTCGAAACCTTAGAACTCTATACTCTCTTATGTCTTTCCCAATAACTATGACCTGGCACATTTTAAAAGAAAGGTTTTTCACTTAAAAAAAAAAATCGTAAATACTTTCCCTTGCCTCTTCTTTTTCCCTTTCATAATCCTCTCTATATTTTAATTAAGGCTCGGCCTTGATGTGGACTTTTGTCCGTCACTGGAGCTTCCAACGTTGAAAAAATAAAGTCATCCCTCTCCCTCCATCACCAGTCTTATTCCATCACCATCCTCGCTCCATCATCACCCTCGCCCCTTCACGATCCTCCATCACCAGCCTGTGACCGCATCTTTGCTCCCGTAAGCGGAATTTTTCCTAAACAAAAGTGAAAAAGACGGCGGTAAGTTTAGAAGTGCAGTTCTATAAAACAAAAGGAGTGAGGCCACTTGGTTCATGCGCCTTGCTTGTGTGCAGAGAGACGAGTGTTCTCCGGACTGTACGAGAAGAGACTGTGGGGGGGAGGACAGAGGATTAGTAAGATATGTAGCAGCTGGTGTGGGAATGTGAGTCGCCCATGGTGGAGGAAAGAGAACGGGAGAGAGTGAAGAGAAGGCAATACAACTGAAGTCGTAACAGATACCTGTGGTAAATGACCAGCAAGACTTATTAGTGGTAGAGCACCTCCACTGGAGTATGGATCATTTTACCTCACGAACGACCCTCCTGCAGCCATGTCGGGTGGAGATGAATTGGAAAGTGAGGCGGAGGAAGGAGAGGTTTTCCAGGACTGATAAGTGGGGTCCCTTGCCTGATTGGCCTCAGGATAGGAATGATTGACGGGTTGGGAGCCGAGGTGGTCTTGAAGGAAGAGGAGATGTAGGTATGCATGACCCCATCTCCCACAACAAAAGCCCTACAGTACGGCCGGCAGAGATGGAAGTATGAATGGAGAAGACGCTGTCAAATTCATCCTGCTGGATACGTCTGGTAGACGTGGCACGAGAACAGGTCGTATGGCATCAGGGTAAACACGAGATCATTGCGTCTCAGTTACGGGTCGAGGCTTATCTTTTGGAAGGGTACCCGGCTGTCGTCCCTGGCCTTGACTGGCTGTAGGGGTCAGATGGTACTGTGTGTGTGTGGGGGGGGGGGGGTACCAGCCTCAGGCAGCCACACCTGGTATGGCCGGAGGAACAGGAGGGATGTAGTTCCTTGTGGACTGCAAGGAGTGGTCAGGTCGGCTGGCGTGAGCGACTTTCCCTCACCTGGCATCAGCGTTGGATGAGGGTGGGACCTGACCCCCCATCATGTAGTCATGGCCAGGTTGTGGTGTTCCTCCCTCCCTGGAGGACAACTCCTGCCTGGCCTCACGGACCTGTTACTCTCTTGTGTCTCGTCCTCTCCTCTTGTGTATACGTCATTGTCGACATCTCCCATCCCACCACCGGCCCAGAGGCGTCACGGAAACTGCACGCGAAATATGACATATCTGAACATCAGTAAAATATTTCGTTGATGTATTTATTGCTTAGATGTGTGTAAGAAATTGACATGTTCACATCTTTGTGTCACACAAGCGTTTGGAATACAGCGCACGGTGTGTGTATGTGTGTGTGTGTGTGATTACTATTTGTGTGTTACGGGAAGAAAATTTTCCACTCCTCTTGTGCCTTCCCGTAACCTTGTATGGATATCCTACGTCTCACTCCTTTGCGTGTGTTTTTACTCTCACACACCCCAGCCGAAACGCGTCACGCATTTATCGACCAGCCCCGGAGGAGGATGAACACCTTGGTCTGGTGTGGGCCAACTTTCACGCCAAGGATTCGAACCCAGGTGGATCCAACCACGGGCTGGCCTGTGCTGACTCATGGTCAGAAACGCTATGTCTGTTAGTCTGTTGACATCATGTGTAACTATCGGTTTGTACTACTGGGAGGCAGCTGTACTCTGGCGGGACCTGATCGCATGATCATCCACTCGATCACACACCTTTGTAAACTTCCGTATGCTGACCACATTCACAGTGTCGTTACTCAGTCCACTCATTTCTCTTATACTGTTGTATACATATTATACTGCCCCAGGGGACGGGTGCCGGTGTAAGAGGTCCCTGTAATCACTGTAGTCCTTCTTTCAGCCTCTTTATTCTTTATCTTGGTAATGGGTTGATCGTGTATTTATTATGAGGACGAAAAAGAGAACTGTTTACAAGTAATAAATATGTTCTGTTATTAAAAACACAAAGAATGATAACATTGATATTAGTGAAGGTCTGTACAAATTGGGCAGCTTTATTGTATATAAAATTTGTAAACAGTTCTCTTTTTTGTCCACATAATAAATTTTATGATACGCTTGTTGTCAGACTTGAACGCACCCGACTTCGACTTCCATCCGGGTAACCATTGTTTATCAAAATGGCGTCCTAGCTACGTCCTGTATATCAACTGACTTATATTTCTCTCTCTTGTATCTCCCCTGATGATGTGATCATTACACGAAAGTGCACTTGGGAATTTATCGTGTTTCATTTCCCCGTGGACCAGAGGGAATTTGCTAAATCACGCGCTCAGTTGAGATTTTCTCCAAATATATATATATATATATATATATATATATATATATATATATATATATATATATATGAGCGATTATGTGTGTGTTCTTAGTAGGTGTCCACACATGTTGATGGCTCTACAGGCAACTTGAACTAGTAATTCAGGAGGACATGAGGAAGGTCATGAGGGGGGGGGGTTGTTATGAGGACGGTTAAGGAGAGGGGTTATATTTCACCTGTCCAGTGTGCGGGTGCTCCAGCTGTATAGATGTTTGCAAGTACAAGTCGTATATCCCAATATTGACCCATACAAGTGGTGGGAATATATGCTGATCCTGCCAGACTGAAACACTGTTATACAAATCGGTATAGGAACCATACTTATTACATATACAGAAAAGAAATACATATAAAGAAGTATCTTTAGTGTGAGTCAGATATGAGAGACCAGCATTCCCAACACATGAAATATGGCGCCCACGTTTCTAGCATCAGTAGCCCACAGGAATACTTGTGAAGACACACACTACTGGACACAGGGAACCATGACAGTGGTGACCCGTCAGGGCAGTAGTAACCGTAACAAGAATAATAGTAACCCAACGGGAAGCTCTGAGGATATAAGATGATACTGAACAGCTGCAATAGAGGAACACTCATGAATGACTGGGAAACTAACATATCAAAGGAAAAAAATTTAAGGTATATATATATATATATATATATATATATATATATATATATATATATATATATTCAATCTAGTAAATACATGGGTTATATACATACTGAGAGTGTGTATTTGAACTTTTAATGTGTATTGCTTACACATGAGGAAGGTGTTAAAAGGTATTCCGGTTGACAGCCTTATCGACCTTGGCAAATAACAGGTTTAGAGCCCAAACAACCAACCAACGCTAATCAATGCCCCAAATATTGAAATATATGCTCAACTGGCGTTTGAAGGTGTTCGTATTATTTTCATTAGCATCAACAGATTTATTTGCATAGAAACGTTTTCTCTTATTAATATGGCCTATTTTAGCTTTAAACTGTATTTCATCTGTTCCATTATTGTACTAGAAAACAAAAGATTCTTTATGGTTTATTCAATTGCGTCTAATAAAAATTTTGAAAACGTTTATCAAGTTGTTGCTTCCTGCATTTCTTAATTGCCAAGAGGCAAAAGATTCTTTCCCTACGGCACGAACCTTAGAATTGGCATTAGCTTCTTTGTACTTGGTCAATGTGTTCAGCGTCTGTTTTGTGGTTAGGGTATGGACTGCATATTCGGTGGGTGGTGTTACTAACGCTCTGACCACAGTCAGGTTGTTGTTCCTAGCTATGAAACCTAACATTCTGTCTGCGGTATTGTTTATTGGCATATACTGGTTACTGTATTTTAGGTTAATGTTGATAACGACTTCATTCTTTAGCATTTACTATGGACAACAGCTTTCCAATCATATGAATTCATGTTAAATATTTTCATGGCTAAAGCGCACATCTTTATATCAATTCGCGTTAAATACATTTCGTTATTTCCTTGACTTCCTTGATTTGACAAGATTTCTTCGAATCATTTCGTGGCCTTCCTCATTATTTCTCTAACGTCTTGTGTTTGTACAGTCCGGAAATTTGTAAATGTTAGATTTGAGGCTCAAATCTAGATTGTTATTACGTGGGTCTAAAAACAGAAAATTGGGTCGAGGACAGATACTTATGACATTCCATTTGTCATGTTCATCCGCTAAGAGGCTTCAATATATAAAACTACATGTTTCTCTACGTCGGTGGGCTAGTCGCTACATACAATAGTTCGTTTCCTATGATATGTTATTTCAGTTTTTATTATAGAATCTCCTTTTTATGTTAGCTGTAACGACACAGGCAACTGAAAGCCCTAATCAAGGCCAAAATCTTAATGCTATATATGTATACACCCTAGTCTTAGACAGGTACCCAATTTATCATCCAAACCCTATAGAAGGATGAACAGGGGGGTTTACTGAGGACCGACTGCTGTAACTAGGACTCGAACTTATGCGCTCGACCCTCGGCGGCCCGTGAATGCGTCACGGTTCGCAGCACAAACGTTGCGCCACGGAGTATTACTTTATGAAATACCTTCTGAAATTTTAAGTATATTACATCTAAGGGTGCTTTCGTGACACAAATGTCATATGTGGAAAGGAAAATTCTAGAATTTTTGTCTGACATGGTCTGTTGAGGAGGTCATACCGATTTGCTGTTATTAACAATTGTTAATATCAAATTCTTAATCTTTTTATCATTTTAACTAGAACTGAAATGAGGCTCCTTGAGCAGCATTTTAAGGCAAATTTCATATTTCCTTCTCATATATATATGAAAGACGTCTCTCAATTTCCAGTCTTTTGGGCCTTACCTTCGGTCAGTAATAACATAAATATTCGTCTTATGGGAAATATAATTTGCCGTCTGACCTCCTTCAAGACTCTTTTAGCTGTTATCGGGTCTGTCCATATGCTTGGGCTGATTTGGTTGGGTTGATTTGCTCCATTTTTTTTTCTTTTATGCTTTCCTTCCGTATCCTCATCCGTTCTTGACGATATTCACTATATTCTTTGCATCAATATCACTTATAAGTCTATTTACTAATGATGATTTAGCTCCTCTGTTTTCCAGTTCATCCAGTCTAGTTTTGAGTTTACGCTGATTATATTTGATCCTTCGTTTTCACTCTCAAATAAGAAGTTATTCATATCCAAAAACACTCCATCATCTCGTCAGTTGGATTAAAATCCAAGAGATGTATTCAGCTAATATTGCTTATTTCGTGTTTCACGAATATGTTTATCGCTAACTGAATGTCTGGCATCTATTTCAAGTCTAATAATTCTGCAGTCGCTGTTTGAAGGCCACACCTACCTCGCAGGACTGGACCAAGTCACTGTCGGTGGTGAGAACAAGGGAAAGAATATTGCTTACCTCTGGTTGACATATCAACTAAATGGTTCATAGATGTGTCCTCAGTCAAGTTAATGAATCTGTTTACTTCTTGCTCACCTGTTTAGTAATTCCAGGAATGACTAGGATTGTTAAATTAGAATTGTTAAAGTCAAATTCATTAATAACTTAATCTTTGTTTACAAATATCTTATGTCAGTGTATATGTAACTATGTGATGCTCTTCCAACTGCTTTGGAAGTCTAGACATGGCACCAACGAAGTCATTCTTTCGGTATATCTCGTTTACTTAACTGCACCTACAGTCATCATAAATCAAGACACTTCCTCATGCTTTCTGCTGACGTTTTTTTTAGCTAGCTTATTGTAACCAGGTATTGCTAATTCGACGTGTAAATGTTTAGCTTCATTCTGTAACCAAATTTCTCAAACTGCACTTTGGTTAGGTTTATTGATAAGGACATGTGAAATTAGTTCATTGTAGCTTAACATCATGTTTTTAGAAATACTGTACCTTTAGTTTATTTTGCTTCGTGATTTATGAGATCCCTGAAAATCAGTTGTGTCAGCTCATTTACAAGTTTACATCTTTACTGGTGTGTGTATATGTGTAGTTGAGTGGGAAATTCTACTTAGAACTGGTCAAGGATCTCTGTTTGACCTAATCTGCCCTAGCTGGGTGGGATGATGTTATTTGACCCCCTACCACTAAATACAAAGGATTGCAAAGGAATTCAAACGGCAACAGAATACTGGGTCCTTTCAAGGCTGTTTATGATAATGGAATACATCAGAAACTCACAGATTAGTGTGGTAAAGATTAGAAGGCATATAGATAATTCAAAGGGAATAACCTGCAAATAGTCACTGTGACCTAAGGAGGAGCAAATGATATGAGTAATGGACTTGAAGCAAAGCACTTATCAAGTCCATTCTTAAACGTATCTATACTACTGCTTTCAACCACTCTAACTGGCTAATCGTTCCATATGTCAACAATCCTGTTGAAGTAAAAGTACTTTGCCTTATTCGAGGTAAAACTTGACATGAATATAGAAGAGTGGGAACTCCCGTTTACCTGGTTCTGGTCAGTGACCTTTGGCTGACCTGACTTGCCTCTACTAGGTGCTGTCGTGTTACTTGACTCCCCTATTCACGTGTGCTGGGTGTCTAGCTAATCCACTTCTCTCTTTATCAAACATGCACCTAATGTTCTCGTTTAAAACTCTTCTTTGGACTTATCCTTTTCTTTTCCTACTGTAGAGGCGTCTGTCACCACTTAAATTGTTCCACATATCAATGTAAAACATGCTCTTTTTTATATTCAAGATCTATGAAGAAAGTCAGCTAACCTGGCATTATCCAGCATTCTGTTTTGGGTGAATTAATATACGGCGTATCTGGGAAGCAATCCTGAAATAACTAACTTCGGACGGCGCTTGGCTCTTCGTCAACTTACTAATGAGGGCCTTATACCTGCCTAAAATTTCCTCTGAGCTGCATCTGATCACATTATTGGCGTCCACCTGTGAAATAAATGTCGTTTCCTCGCAAATGTTCGAGACAATATCATCAAGCTTCCTCAGGGAAGGAGAAGTAGATAGAGAGAAGAGATGAGAAGAGAAGCGAAGAGAAGAGAAGGGAAGAGATGAGAGGAGAGGAGAGGAGAGGAGAGGAGAGGAGAGGAAAGGAGAGGAGAGGTGAGGATAGGGGAGAAAGAGAGAGGGGGACGCTGTCATATGAAAGCGAAGATTGTCTGCATAGGAACTGGTAGTAAAGAGGGTTACAGTAATCACGTATATAATTACTGGACGTTCCCACAGTTTTTGTGTGGAGATCGGTCACTCGAGGATTGAACGTTAAGATAACTTCCCTCTTGACTCAAATAGATAATCTGCGGAATTCTCTTTTTTCGTTCTTCCCCCTTCGTATAACCTTTCTTACCACTCAGAATCAGGTCTGCAAACACCTAATTTGATTTTCACATTAATTTTCTATTCCTCTTTATGTTGATATCCGAGATAGCCTTTATTGGGACATTTTATGCCCGTACCAAGTAGGGAACTGTAAGAGAGAAAGATGAAAGATTACCTGTGTGCACCAGACGCCACAGAGGTAAGAGATTAATAAGTGCACTGTGATCTTACGTATGTGATTCTTTAACATACTTTACTACTGTGCACTTTGAACCTGTTTGTGTCACTGGAATGTTATTCCTTACCTCAGTGCACTGTTATCATGTACTTGACTCGTAGAATATTCTCTGTCTCTTAGCTTTATCATTTTTGTCTGTATTTCATAAAACATTTTTATGTCATCACTATATGTTTTGTTTCAGGCTATGTAATTCGCGAAGCATTCTTTACCACTGATTACTTTGTTCTTTTGTATGTGATTCTTAAAACACCAGCAAAATGCACACTATGAATGTGATCCACAAAATATTCTTTATCATCACGCATTGTGTGCCTATGCATGAAACTTGTATAACATTCTTTGTTCTCACTGGCTTTGTACTTATGTAACTGATTTGCATCGCATCAATTAACAACACAAACTTTTCAACTGCAGCCGACGTGTCTTGGGCGAAAGCATGATCCCAGCCGTGGCCACGTCAGGCGAAAGGTGAAAGATAAGGTATTCAGTTTGAACGAAAGATACAAAAGGGATGACTTTGAATGTCTCAAGTATTGGTGGAAGGCGTAATAAAAGAGACAAACACAAAAGTAAGAAGAGAATTCCACAGTTTCAGTGTATTTGGAAAGAAGGAGGTATCATGATAGTCAACCGTGATGTGGTTGGTCTCCAGTATAAAACAATTGCGGTTTTAAGGACTGGGACACAGGCAATTTTCCCACGAGAACAGTGACTGAAATGATACCTGTAGAATAGAGAGAGGGAGAAAACGTTATATCTTATGGAAAAGAATGGTGAAAAAGTGATTACAGGAGAGTTGGTAAAGCAAAATGATTTTAACTACACTCATGATAAAAAAGAGGCGGAGGAACACGTCTTTGATGTGATGACTGTGATTGTCACTAGACGTAACGACGATGCTGTGAGGATCCCGTTCAGGACAGTGACATCAGTCATTACTTCACATGAATGGCCTCCTCTATTACAAAAGAGCAAAGATGTAGATTCTAGTAAAAGATACAGTGAAAAATAAATGTATATACTTTTCTAGTACTATTAAAAGTTTAATGTCAACATATATGACACAGGGAAAAAAAAAAACGTGGTAAGCAAGTATTCATTTGCTGTGTGTACTAAGAAGTAACTTGAGGAATCAAGGCAATGAAGAAAAAGAAGCCCATCGAGTACTTACTTACTGCAGTTTTCCAAGGGATAGATTATCATGTCCCCAGGTAGTCCTGCTCTGTTATATATAGACCGAAATCGACGTGTTTCTTTTGAGTTGGAGTTCCAAAGCTAAGAATCTAACCTGATAACCAAATATCGAACATGTCTTCGTTTAGAGAGAGAAAAAATAACCTAATGGGTGAAAAATACGAAAGCATTAAGACAGTAACACGCAAGAAACTGGAAATCTATAAAATACCAGACTCTATTTTACACATACCCTTTCAGCCTAACTCTAGTGTTGACCAAACACCAGTTCACATTGCTTGTTGATGATTCCTCTCATCTCCAGTCATCTTGCGTCATTGCATTACCTTCAACCACTGTGTCTTCATTAAACAAGTTCTGGGTTTTACTTTCTATTGTGTTTCCCTTTCCCAGAATATCCACCTTCGATTGATCCTTTTGCTAAACTGCACATATCTTTCTCACGTCTGGTATTAACATAACCATCCAAAAAAAGTGTTTATCAAAGATTTGAACACATAACATCGACAGTTACAAAAGGGAAAATGGATTAAAACTTTACCGGTGCCGTGTTCTCCCATTCTCACGTTCTCTTTCACTTTTAGTCATTTATTTCTGGTAGGGAGCACTCGCTTTTTCTTAAGCTCCTCTAAGAAATTTACCTCTTCGCCCTCGCTCTGCCTTAAACAGGTCTACTGGACTAAAGTTTCCTACCTTTCCAACCCCGTCTGGTAAAAACCATTCGTGTTCTAGTTATGATCATAGATGTGTGTGTGTGTGTGTGTGTGTGTGTGTGTGTGTGAGTGTGTTTGAATACATGCAGCATTTAGTATCTGTTTTTCATTGCTAGTCAGTCAAACAAGCACAAATCATCCAGGTAATCCATTTAATTTTTCGTTATGGTGTAATTAGATATACATCACCATGCAAAAAAAAAAGTCTATTTTCATGAATACTTGTAACACATATTTCTATTATCCTGAGTGAATTATCTGTGGACAAGACAAAAATACTGATATATCGACAAAAGTAAGGAAGAAAAGTATTAAATTACGAGCATTAT
Source organism: Panulirus argus (assembly GCA_038088735.1). NCBI lineage: Eukaryota > Metazoa > Arthropoda > Malacostraca > Decapoda > Palinuridae > Panulirus > Panulirus argus. The sequence continues at coordinate 1,371 of JAYMFT010165414.1, read as the reverse complement.
CCTCCCACTCCTACCCAAAGCTCGTTCTTGTAATTTCAGGTCCAATCAATAGATGGCGCTGACACGGGGTCGCGCGAATCTTACCTATCACAAGTAGTCTTTGGGGCCGAAGGGAAGCTGGCGGATAGTGCCAAACTGTCACACAAGATAGTGTGATTGTGAATACTTTTAATCTCCTGCTAATGAAATGACTCGTTTAAATGTGTTTTGTTTCGCACATAATGTGCCCACTACGGACACGCATACACTACCAGACGAAACAGAAGGAGCATCCATCAAAACCAGGCATGTTGCTTATGTAAACAGAAGCGATCAACAGAGGCAATATATATATTTTTTTCATCTAATTCCTCTCTCTTGACCCCTTGACCCAGGCGAGGGTCAGTATCCAGGGGTAAGGGTGCAGGGAGAGGGAGGCACAATTGGTGAAGAATGCTATAAGAGTCTTAGTGTTTGGGCTGTCCCTTTAAGGGCAGGAGGCTGGCAGGCCGAGTCCTCACACAAGGACTGACCAGTTTACAACAGGCAAAGCGGTCTCAGTCCCCGACGAAGATATATATATATATATATATATATATATATATATATATACTGATCCTCGCACCGACTTGATCTTTGACTCCTTGGATGTATGTCTCTCTGATCCTGCAACACACATACAACCCAAGTTATAAATCTTGAAAGATTCGAGCCCAGTTAAGGGCATGAACCATGGGTTCATCATGGGATCTCCTGCAGTTTGTACTCACGAAATGTATTCATGAAGAAAATTGATATATAAAAAAATCAGCAAATATTAAAGAAAACGAAGTTTCGTGTCATTTCAGAGCTTAATAAACAATGTGACATCCATTCTAAACAATCATCATTAAGAATCAACATTCAGTTAACATCTGATGAAGATGATTCAGTGACTAATCCAGCCACCAGTTTGGAACAAGGGTAAATAATCGATTGCTTCCAGCTGACTGCGTATTTCAAATCTTATGTTTCTAAATAATACACGTTACTCCTAAGCAGGTTTAACGGAATATAAGAATAGTTAATTTTCCATCGGAATTTTACTGGCAAGACTAATACACATTTCATTCTGGCCTTTTCATGGAATTAAAGTTTCACGACCAAAATTTTACAGTGAGTATTTATCAGTGAACTTTGAATAGTTTTTTCTCGTTGAAATACTTCATTTTCATTTTTCATGTATATATATATATATATATATATATATATATATATATATATATATATATATATATATATGTATATATTTGTTTATTTATATCTATTTATATTTATTTATATATATATATTTATTTATTTATTTATTATACTTGATCGCTGTTTCCCGCGTCAGCGAGGTAGCGCCAGGAA
>JAYMFT010165403.1:0-12342 GCA_038088735.1 Panulirus argus | reverse complement strand
GGGGGGGGGGGGGGGGGGGGGGGGGGGTACTGATGGAGACGCAGGGGAAGGGGGAGGGGGGGAATCACTGGTGGAGACAGACGCCTCTCCAACCTGGGAACTATGGAACCCACCCTCACTGAAAGCAACTTTGGAATCAAAGTGGGGAGGAGGGAACCCACATCACATTTTTGGTCCCTACTGCTTGGTGGCGTGTCCAAGATGGCGGACGGGGTCCCGGGATGGGAAAGTAGGGGGAGGAGGTACCAGAGTACGAGACCTCATCTCCTCCAGCCACTTCACTCTCCTACACCAGTCATAAACTGCTCTTCTAATTTCTTTGAGCCACATGTTGACCGTCTCCCCATTTTCTTCTTAATAATCATCATTCCATCTGACCTGTGGGTTGCGCCCTGTAATGTTTATGCTTGTTCTCCGGGCCAAACGTTAAGTCACTCTTCCATTCATTACCCCCCCCCTCTCTCTCTCTCCTTTTCCTTCCTCTCTATTTCCATTCCCATTCCCCACCCTGTCCATCGATGTTCCAGCTTATCAGCAAAAAGAAAAAGAAAAAACATTTCTTTATGTATACAAATGACGCCGAAGTATTTTGTATGCAAATTACAGACTACACTACAGACTAGCCGGTGACAAAAAGTTGAATAATGTTCTCGATTGAATTCCTGATCAGTTTGTACTTTTAATACATAAAATGAATAGATTACGGAGGAGCCTCGGGGCGCTGGCTAAAAATGACTGTTGATTGCGGTTGAGATGATCAGTTGTGCGTTGAATCGTCCAATAAATACTGACGCTGAGAGAGAGAGGATTGTTTTTATGGCGCGAGAATAAATCCACATTACAGAATACGTACATAAATAGTACATAACGTTAGCACGCTGGCCTGCGATCAGACAGACGAACAGACAACTAACCTACACGCCTGACACCACAGACAGACAGACTTGGTCACAGACCATCAGGTCTTGTGTTATCTGTCCTTCCCACGTTCTGTCATTGCGCCGAACGGCTGTACCGTCGTGCTCAAGAGAATAAACATTTCTCAACATTGAGAAGTTGAAAAGGGTTCCTCACTCTTCCCCACAACATTGGTATGTGGCTGTAATAATGTCCCAAGGCAGTACACACATCGAATGTTTATATTTTCTAAACTCCATTTGTGTGTACAAGACATCAACGACGGTGGGAACTTTAGAGAACGTTCCGGAAGCCTCCAGAACTTTCCAGTGGGCCTCCCGTCTCCCGTTTTCTCCCGCGGTTTTTTCTTTTTTTTTCTTAAACACCTGTCGTCCCTAAGCGCTGCTATTTTGCCGCATTATAACTGCTGTTGTATTTTTGTTACATTGACTGCACAACGTCACGCCTCTCTCCCTTTGTGATGAAGTTATATTTACGAAGGCCACATTGCATTTCCCACAGAAGTGAACACCTCGCCCTGCTCCCGTGCCAACGCTCAGGGAGCTATTGTGTGCTATGTATTCTTCCGTCCGATAGATTGTTGTTGCGAGGAGGAGGTGGTAGTGTGCGTGTGGGGGGGGGTTAGGGGGGTGAGGGGAAGGCTCGTTATGTTGGCTTACACTCCATTCTTTTTACCGCAACACTGGCCGGTGAATTTTGTGTTGCAGATCAGTTTTTTTTTTTTCTCCCTCTCCCCCGCTCCGTTTTCTGAAAGCAGAATACGAACGAACCGGATACGGAGAGAATCTCTGACTTTTCATTTGAAATGAATTTGCTGCAATTGTCTTCTTTCTCGCCGATTACATTGCTGGAACGCTTCGCTTGTTCTGTTGTTGCTTAACATCATTTTTGTCGCCCTTCGCTGGATATACTGTATTTGCGGCGTGAATATGAGTGTTTTTGTGCGAGTGTGTTTGTTGCGAATGTAAATCGCCGACCGAAATCTATTCATAATTTCTGGCCTTTCCAGCGAACGGCGTTGAAGATTTATTTTCGCGTTTGATTATTTCTTGCATTGTAATTCCGAGTTGCTTATAAACATCGAGACGAATCGGTTACAGCAAGCTATTACAGTAATCTGTCTGAGGCTTTGAAATTACAGGGAGAGTCAAGTGAATATTTTGGTAATGAGTCCGTGCAAGAAATTACCGAGAGAACGAGAGAGAGACCGAGAGAGAGAGAGAGAGAGAGAGAGAGAGAGAGAGAGAGAGAGAGAGAGATTACAATGGCCATCAATGTGAGATTCGCAATTGCTTTCTTCCTCGTGACTCTAGGACACTTGCAACGTCTTCCTGCTCCACATGACGCGCACCGCTGGTTAGCAATTGCCACGCGCTCGTTACATCCACGAACGACCCTTATTATTAATGTTCCTTTCACTGTTTCTCTTCGACGTACGAATCTGGAAGCGTATTTCAAAGGTCGTCTCTTTGTCGTAGTCAAGGGTCGGTCGTACCTGTCGTCTTCGACGGTCGTTCTGTCGTGCTCAAAGGTCTGTGTCGTTGTGCTCAGGCGTCGTGCCCTCATCAACGGTCATTCCGTCCTGCTCAAGGGGTCGTACCGCTTTGCCCAAGGGTCGTACAGTCGTGTTCAAGGGTCGTACCGTCTTGCCCACGCGTCGTCCCGTCGTGCTCGAGGGTCGTAGAGTCGTGTTCAAAGGTCGTTCCGTCGTGCTCGGGGGTCGTACCGTCGCGTCGTGTCCGCGGGGGTTCAATATAACGCCGGGGCCGCCGTGCGGATGGAATGTGTGTTGTAAACGCCGCTGTTGCTGTTCCTGGAACGCTATTGGCTGGCGGGACCCGATACACCCCCCGTGGGGTGGTGGGGGGTAGGCAACTCGCGAGGGGGGGGGGTCGGAGGGGTCGAAGTCCCCCCTGCGAGTGAGTTACGAGCCAGAGTCCGAGCAGGAGCGGGTGTGGGTAACCACATCACACACACACACACACGGACGGACCAGAGAGAATAACAGCAGGAAGCATGTGAAATGTTTCGACTGCAGTCGTTCGATTCCTTAATCACGACGGTACGATCCTCGAGTACGACGGTACAATCTCTGAGAACGACGGTACGACTCTTGGGCACGACGGTACGATCTTTGAGCACGAAGCGACGGTACCCTACAGAGTTATATCCAATCACACTCAAGCGTTGTAACGACCCGTTGTAGTCAAGAGTCGTACCGTCGTGCTCAGGGGGGTACACTTACAATCCGTACCGCACACTGTGACAGTATGACACGTCCCCAGTCTCTAATGACTGTTTACGGGACGGTTAACTGGCAGTAGGATCGTTACAGAATCATCGACTCTCCCGAAGACTTTATATGACTCGTACAGGTTATGAGGCGGAGCCCCAGTGAGGAAATATGTCCTCATTTATGAGAACTGGACAGTCTTATCCTCCCTCATATGCCCTCTCACAACCTACACACTCACCCTAGTCTTATTCACCTGCTCCCCACCTGCTAACCTCCCCACGCTAGTGTCCACCCTCCCCAAACCCTCTATCTTTCCTCCCCAAAGCCTTTCTTCTTTTCCTCCCCACCCACTTCTCCCCTACCTCGCCCCATTTCCTTACCCCGCGTGTAAAACTAAGTCACCTCCCCCCTCCCTCTTCTCCCCCTTTACTCCCCATTTAACCACCCACCCACTCCCCCCATTCCCCCCCCCCCGGCCGGTGCTGGCCTTGACATTCAGGCAGCAGTGAAAAATGTATGAAGCGCATTACTGGCTTCTCTTAGAAGTAGCCATTCATCACCAGGGCGATTGCCTTAATAAATGTGCAATAAATTACTGAGTCACTATCTATCTCAACTCGGCAATTCATTACCGAAATGCCTTACCTCATGCGCCTCATTCAAAGGCGAAAAAGAAAGAAAAGTTATAAAAACGTGTGTGTGTTTATATATATATATATATATATATATATATATATATATATATATATATATACAAAGTCTTTATACTTAACGGATTTTTATTCAAAATCTGAACCACAACGGTCCGTAAACATTACCCGACCGGACTACCGGTTCCTAAAGTGTCAGGTTAGCCAGCCGGGTGCCGGTCGGTCGTGTTTGCTTCCCGAAATCACTACAGCGGCTCACTTCACTAACTACTGTTGACATGAACTACCCCCGCAGTGGCCTACGGGTCTTACGTAGCCTCTTTATATGACCTATAATAATTCAAGACATAATCACGATCATCAAACAACTTAACTTGTGAAACCATAACTGCCAAACAGCGCTGGATAAAATCACCCATAAGTAGTTAACAACATTATTGCCAAACGGGTCGTTAGTAATCATGTCACTTACGTCCCGCCGTAGAACCGTAAAGTCACTGGAGGCGAAACTTCAGAAATCATTCGCTCTAAATATTTTCCAAGTCATCATCAGGGTCTGTGTATAATTTGTCGAAGTTGTGTTATACTTAATTTGTTATCATTATATCATTATACTTATTATCATTATATGACTATAGTTATCATCATTATACTTGAGTTATCATGTTACTTAAGTCATTGTCATTATATCATTATACTTAAGTTATTATCATTATATGACTATACCTGTTATTATCATTATACTTGAGTCATCATTATATCATTATACTTAAGTCATTATCATTATATCATTATACTTATCATTTTACTTATCATTATATCATTATACTTAAGTTATCATTATATCATTATGCTTGTTGTTATTATGATATCATTATACTTATCATTACATCATTATAGTATTATACGTCATTATCATTATATCATTATACTTATTATAGCACTATACTTAAGTCAATCATTATATCATTATACTTATTATCATTATAACATTATACTTGTCATTATCATTATATCATTATACTTAAGTTATGATCATTATATCAAAACGTTTCATCCCATTTTCACAAATCACCATTTCAGTCATCATTATCTAGTCTTCCATGTAATCCAGAAACACATCGACCATATTCTTCACTAATTACAGAACCAGGCAAGAGTTAAGCTTACACTTTATATTAATCTTTTATTGACCTAATTAAGTATGGCAACACACATCAGCTAATCACTTGATTTCCGTCTCTAAAAACATTTTTATATCATCACAACCACATCTGATGTATTCCCATGTTCTATTCACTTCATTTATTCATTCCCTTAGTAAATATTCACTTTTACACTATAGATTCCCTCGTTATATCAACACTGTTATTTACGGATTTGTAAATTCAGATCCGTTTGTAAATGAGAAGAGACTGTTGACCTCCGTCTCTCCTGGAGGCGTCACCTGCAACAGGTCGAATTTTGTGACGTCACACACACACACACACATACACTTAAGTAGAAAAGTAAGAGCACTTTACGGCTGAACGCTCACTTAAGAGAAAAAAAAAATGCGCTTTACAAATCATTCCAGTCGGTAACAGAGACGTAAGTGTCTCTCTAAGTTGCTCTTCGACTGTCTTACGCGCGTTAATGGGGACAGACAGGCAGACAGACAGACAGCTGGTGTGTGTGTGTGTGTGTGTGTGTGTGCGGGTCCCACGTCATGGTCAAGCCAGCAGTGACGATGGTCACACCTGACGTCACACACACGTCACACCAACAGCAGCAGCAAAAGCAAACCGGTCATCTGAATGCATCGTCTTCGAAAAAATAAAATAATAATTTCTATATGATTATAACGGCAATTTTCCTGAAATTAATCGGCATTTGGTGATAATTATTTTGTTAAAATGTAACATCATCTGTATGGTGAATAGTAATTAATGTCAATGATTATGCAAGGCCCCATCCACGCAGGCGAGACATCGTTAGTCTGGCACTGACAGGCAGCGCTGCCTGGCCCGGCGTGCCTATGACAACGGTCGCGACGCGTCAGCCTCACCCCTGTCATGCTGTCATGTCACGCCGTCCCAGTCTCTGACATGACTTCACAATGGCATACGTAATGCTGCAGGAGACGGCAAATGACCTCAAATGCCGTGTATCTAACAATGTCCGAAATCTAACATTTTCAAATATTCATTTCTAAATATTTCTATACAAAATATAAATCCAGAATTCATATTATAACAAGCAAATTGCCAACGTTTGTCTGGAGTGCAGTGTGACGCGAACCCACTAGCTTCTGGTGCATAGTGACGGTTTGTCATAACCTATCAAACGTCCTACATGCGTCACATAGTACTACTGGCCCGTCACAGTACTAATATTAGTCACACAGTAATACGGCCCGTCACAGTATTAATACCAGTCACACAGTAATATATGCCCGTCACACCTACTACTGTCCGTCACACTGTACTACTGCTCGTCACACAGTACTAATGGCCCGTCACAAAGTACTACCGGCCCGTCACACAGTAATGCTGCTGTGCGTGATATATACAAGAGGGATAACGTAACATCTGAGAACACTTCTGACCCTGCGTCACCCAACTACCCCGTCTCTTCGGGGGGGGGGGGGAGACTTGGAGACAGGACCCCCCTGGGACAGAGACGCTGCTCTGTACACGACGGTCTGGTGAACACAACGGTACGACCCTTGAACACCCAAAGGTGGTACCGTCGTGTTCAAGGATCGTACCGTCGTGCCCTAGGATCGTATCGTGATGCTCTAGGATCGTACCGTTTTGCTTAAGGATCGTAACGTCGTACCCTAGGATCGTACCGTCATACCCTAGACCGTACCGTCGTGCCCTAAGAATGTACCGTCGTGCCCTAGGATCGTACCGTCTTGCCCAAGGATCGTACCGTGACGCTCTCGGATCGTATCATCGTGCTCCAGGATCAAACAGCTCAACTGTACACAACAACAGACCGCATGGTCCGGGGGTCTTTCGTAAAAGACCCGTTCAGACCACCCCGGGTCGAGTATTGGCTTCCGGTGTTAACAGATAAAAAATTCAACTTAATTTATTCCGCTCCATTGTTTCCATCGCTGCTCGCTGTTGGTAGCAAAAGATTCTCAGCCATTATCCATCGGACCTGGATAATTCGCCAATTATTAAGTGTATAATCGCCTCCGTCAATCGTAAATTATCGCTACAGGCATCAAGTGATTCATTAAAAGTATTGCCTAAAGGAAGTATTTAAAGTATCTGTAAGTAATTCAACATTAGAAGACTCGCTAGTTAGACTCTGTGGACTTGTGGGAATAATTACGGTCCACCTGGTGATTACAGGTCGTTGGTAATTGCATACTTCCAACTGGCGAACGAGTGATTATATGCAAGTCAATATTTCTTGAGGAATTATATATATATATATATATATATATATATATATATATATATATATATATATATATATATATATATATATATATATATATATATATATATTAGTGTCTGTTTGTGTGTTCATAATACTGTTATTCCCTGTTTATATTCTCTTCTCTTCTGTTCTCTAACAGTTTGATGCAGGCGTTGTTCAATTGTTCAGTTCGTTCCGCTGTTCTGTTGTCGTTTTTTGGGTAACATTTGTTTAATGAAGCAAAAAAAAGTCGTACAGTTTTGGGGTTTATCATAATTTGTCTAAAGAGAGAGAGAGAGAGAGAGAGAGAATACACTGCCCACGTATCTCCTGCGTGTTTTATTTCATTCTAAGACCAGGAACAGGATAAGGAGCCAAGCGACGATTTCCCTCTAAGTGTCCCTCGTTAAGGCACACGGTAAAGGTGTGGTTCGGTCTGTAACGATTTGGTTCACCTTAAATTCGTCTTTGTGGGGTCAGAGGTCAAGCATTGTTTTGTTCCCGTTGCACAGACGTCAGCTGTATAGGTCAGTATTATAAGTCGGTATAAGTCAGTCAGTATAAGGTCTCTCTTTCCATTACCAGATATCATTTCTTCAACATTTCTTTCTCATTTGTTTCGTCATAAACATATTGTGCATTTGTTAACAATCATTGTTGTCGGTTATATTTTTTCTGTTATATTCTGTTGCCTTTAACGTTTCGTATCATTTATCATTATCATTTACTCGGCTTTGTGTTCTCCTCGTTCTCATCTAGTATTGTTCTCGGTGTTCCTGGTTGTTCATGTTCTTCTGTTCTTATCCTTTCCGAAGTTCTTCAACTTCTTCTTTCTGAGTTCTACAACCATCCATCTGGAACCACCTTTCTGGCGCGACCTTCCAGTTTTCTTCGGGGTTGGGTCCAGCCACTCTGGCTCCAGGCTGACGCGTTGACCGAACCCGCTGGACGGCTCTGACCTTTTCCAGGGCTCTCCGGCCGCAGGACGCGCCTAATGGCTCGCTGGAAAAATCCCTGGAGCATTGTGCGCTGGAGATAAGGTCGTATTGTGTCGATAGATGGAATTATGTGTGGCTGGGCGGGGGGGACCTCTGTGGCGGAGCGGGCCTTTGTGGCGCACTGTAATGGTTGGCCTCCTTCGTATCCTTCTGGGGTCAGCTTAAGGGGGAGGGGGGGGGCGGTCTGTAGGACTCTATGTGTGTGTGTGGGTTTCTGTGTGTGTGTGTGTGTGTGTGTGTGTGTCTTTCTGCTCGTGCGCAATGACCTTCCTATTGTTTTGTGCATCTGTGTGTAGATCGTTGTCTGTAATCCCTAACTGCATGTTATACTTATGTATATCTGCGTGCGTTCAGCATACAGAATTACAGTTGTATCCGGTTAGATACTCTGAATCGCGATCCTGACTGATACTTGCACAACACTGAACGATTATTTTTGGAACGGGTTTTCATATTGTATCGTGGTTTAAAGTTCAGCCGCTGAAATTCGTCTTAGAACCGTCAGGCCAGAGGGCCCTGTCACCCGTCAACTGCTCAGACCAATACACAGGCACAGACGCTTCACAACACGGACTCTAGCAACAGGGCCCTCCCCTCCTGTTAGGTGTCCTGTCTCAGTCTATGTAGATTAGCAAATTAGGGCTCTGTTACTGTCCTCCAGCAGATGACCTGGTCATAGACCATCAGGTCTTCTGTCATCTGTCCTTCCCATGCACTGCCCTCTAACAGATAACCTGATCATAGACCATCAGGTCTTCTGTTATCTGACCTTCCCATGTATTGTCCTCCAGCAGATAAACTCATCATAGACCTTCAGGTCTTCTGTTATATTAATTATAGCTCGGGTAGTCTGTCTTCTTTATAGCAAAGAACTGTGTGTGTTAAGTCCCCTCCATTTCGATGGGTTATTAAGTCTTGATCTGTCTGATCGCTGTGCCATGCTCGGGTCCGCTCTTCCAGGATTCTAATTTCCAGTCATTACCATCGACCAGTCAAGTTAGATTCCTTTTGGACGAGTTAAAGAGATTCGTTCCATTGATCCCCAGTCGAGGTTCGGAGACCGAGTCAAATCCTGCTTCGTGACGCGCTGAAAAGATTCATTCTACCGATCCACAGTCCAAGGGTTCGAATGCTGAACCGAAACGTGGTTCATCACGTGCTGAGAATACGATTCATTCTGACGATCCTCACGCAAGGGTCGAAGATAGATGGGTTCGAACCCTGGTTCACCAGTAGGTCCACAAGTATCGGAGACCTTACTATTCGGCCGCTAACTTTCATATATATATATATATGTTAGGACTTCAGTCAACCTTTGTAGTGATATTCAATTCGTCAATCTCGGCCTCGCGTTTGAAGATGAAGTGGATTCGTGTGTTTGTGAGTGCGTTCATGCGTACGCCCCGTGCTTCAGTTAAAGATCAATGGCTCTTTACATCATGTGGTGTTTCCATGAAAAAAAGAAAAAAAGAAAAATGTCGGGACTAATCATATCATGGTTCTCAGCCGAAATGCGTATTCATATGTACGCTCTTTAAGCTACGCTTTGAATTTTACGAAGTCTACTTTCTGTTCTAATAGCTTACCTGAATATGGCTTCTTGAGTCTTTGCGATGAAACATTTATTTCTCTGTTCTCAGATCATGGTCGATGATGCAGCTGTACTGACATCCACACACACACACACACACTTCAATTTCTCATCTAAGTTGACAGATCACCCTGTTGGGGTCAGTGGTTAGATTTCTTAAACTGTTCGTCATGGATTGCCAGGGCGGCGCACAGTCATATCCCCCCCACCCCGGTCCTAAAAGTGCTATGTACACTTCTGCTTTTATCGTTTCCGACAACATCAGTCTATCTAGAATTGCCTAAAATGGCATAGCGGCGGCTCGTACCGTTGTCTGTGTCTATATTTCTCTGAAGACTGACTCCTGTGTCGCCCACCTGACGCTGTATACTGCATGGCCTCCACGTCTCCATCTGCAGCCTGGAAATTCTCGTCCCTGATTTCAGGACGGGAATAAAGAGGTGGAGTAATGATGGAGGGAGAAGACTGAAGGTGGTTGTTCACACTCTCCGAGCCAGAGGGAAACCCAAAACACCGGGGTCACAGGTTCCCGGCACAGGTCTGACACGACAGGTCAGGGCGTCAGACGTCCAGAAATGGTCTCGGTGTCAGCACCGGCCGTAGGGTTGTGTCCCAGGCCTGGCTCTGGGTCCTGACGTTCCCCGGAGACCCGAGCTACATGACCTCTCTCTCTCTCCTCATGTGGCGAAGCGAAATACGATACTGAAATTGAAATCTGAAGCGCTGCTGTGCATCAAGGGAGACGAGGGTCGTGTTACGTCTCCAAAGACCACAATGGTCCGCCGTAGACAATATGGTCCGCTTCCGACCATTCTACACCGCTGGTAAAGTCGGTCTGCCGTAATTTTGGACCATTCTACTGTCAAGCCATCCTGCTCTATCGTCTACTGGTCTGAGCTTTGGTTCACGCTGGACCAAATGGACCACTCTTCGGCCAACAAAGACCATATTCAGCGTCCTGAACCACCCTGGGCCACGGGAAACCACCCGAACCACATCAGACCATCCTTGGCCGTCGTTGTAGATCGTATGGATGGACCTTCCAGGAGCGTCATGGACCTTCCAGAGGCACCACAGACCATCCCAAAGAGCGGACCAGAGTCCAGCTAGTAGAAGGGCCGGAGTGCCCAGCAGGACCTGGGGGAAGAGGTAACAACTAATGAAGGGAACACGGGGGCGACACGGGCGGCTCATCCCGTATGCAGGCCCGACCGTGTCATCCCAGGCCCGACCCCTGTTGCCCGATCCGCTTTGTCCCGCTGACCCATGCATGAGGTCAGGCCTGCTGACGCTGCACCTGACACTGCTCCTGACACTGCTGACGCTGACGGTGCTGACACTGGTGATGTTGGTGATGCCGGTGCTGACACTAGTGGTGTTGGTGACGTCGGTGCTGACACTGGTAGTGGGTGGTGGTGCTGACGGTGGTGCTGGTGGTGGCGATGATGACACTGTTGGTGACAGTGGTGGTGGCGATGATGGTGGCGTTAGAGATGGCGAAGGAGCTGATACTGTTGGTGATGGTGGTGCCTATATCCGTGGGAGTGGAGCGGTGTTGGTGATCCGGGCGGGAGTGTTGGTGATGGCGGTGATTCACATCTGTGGGAGTAGTGTTGGTGATCTGGGAGGGAGTGTTGGTGATGGCGGCGTGGGAGTATTGTTGGTGATCTGGGAGGGAGTGTTGGTGATGGTGGCGTGGGAGTAGTGTTGATGATCTGGGCGGGAGTGTACTAGAAGACCAGATGGTCTATGACCACTTCCTCTGCTGGAAGACAGTGATAGTATTCTATATTTGTAATCTATACAGATGGAGACAGGATGGTAGAGCAGAAGGCTCTCCTGACATGAGGACTACAATAAGGGAAGAGTTCTGTAGTTCCCATGGCCTATAGTTCTCATGGTCTGTAGTTCTCATGGTCTACAGTTCTCATGGTCTATAGTTCTCATGGTCTGTTGTTCTCATGGTCTGTAGTTCTCATTGTTTATACAAGGATAAATGAAAAACACATTTTGGTCTCATTCCTGCTGGGGAGGTCACTTGAATGGAGCAGCCTTGTGCACTGATGGTTTATGTTACTACCGTCTTGCTCCCAGCACCCTGTCCCAGCCGCCTTTTCCCCTTCCCAGCCCCCTGTCCCAGCTCCCTTCTCCCCTTCCAGGACCCTGTCCCAGCAGCAATCTCACCCATCCCAGGTCCAGAACACTGTTCACAGTGTTCATTTTTCCCCAACCACTTAGATTCTGAGGCTTGAACACACGCCACCATTAACTGGTAGACTCCCTCGGTGCTGAAGCTACAAGAACTGGACTGAATGAAGTAGGTCTAAACCCTTCTTTCTTGGATGTTTGACAAAAATCTCTTCGAACCGGCAAGAGAAACATATTTCCAGACACCCTGTGACAACCTGTTGGTTAATATTCATAAGACAGTACATGGGAAAGAAAGATAACACAAGACCTGATGGTCTATGACCAGGTTATCTGCTGGAGGACAGTACATGGGAAGGACAGATAGCAGACGACCTGATGGTC
>JAYMFT010165392.1:0-12342 GCA_038088735.1 Panulirus argus | reverse complement strand
CAAGGCAAGATGCAGATCGAGTGAGAGAAGAGGGAGCAGAATTGAAGGATGTGGATGAATGCAGTGTTGAGTCATCAACGTTTGAGTGCACTGGATTACTTGTGGAAGAGAGAAACTCATTGAAGAAAAGGAGAAAAAGTGTTGGGGACAGTACAGACCCTCGAGGGACACCACTGTTAATGGAGAAAAGGGGGGAGGCTGATCCATCAACCCTTTCATTACTTACTCGAGCAAACAACCTTACACCACCTATTATCCTCAAACATTTCATTCCCAACACATTCCCACCTCCTCTGCACAACCCTATCCATAGCACAGGCCTCACAACCATATTGCTGGAACTGCTATTCTTGCAAACCAACCCATTTTTGCTCTCCGAGGTAACGTCCCCTTTTTCCACAACTTCAGCGCTCCCTGAACTTTCGTCCCTTCCCCCACCCTATGACTCATTTCCACTTCCATGGTTCCATTTGCTGCCCTGTCCACTTCTGTATACCTATAACAATTCACTTCCTCTAATATTTCTCTATTCACACTTACATCTCAATCTGTTTGTCCCTTAATCCTACTGAACCTAATAACCTGCTCTTAGTCACATTTGCTCTCAACTTTCTCCTTTCACACACTCCTCCAAACTCAGTCACCAACTTCTGCAGTTTCTCACTTGAATCTGCCACCAGTGCTGAATCATCAGCAAACAACAACTGACTCACTTCCCTGGCCCTTTCATCTCCACAGACTGCATACTCATCCCTCTAACCAAGACTCTTGCATTTTCCTCTCTCATCACCCCATCCAATAAACAGATTAAACATCCATGGTGACATCACATATCCCTGACACAGACCCTTCACTTGGAACCATTCACTTTCCTCTTTTCCTACTCATACAAATGCCTTACACCCTTGATTAAAACTTCTCACTGCTTCTATCAGCTAACCCTTCCACACCATATATTCTTCATACCTTCCCCAAAACATCTCTATCAACCCTAACATATGGCTTCTCCAGATCCATAAATGCCTCATACAAATCCATCTGATTTTCTAAGTATTTCCCACACACATTCCTCAAAACAAACACCTGATCCATACATCCTTTACCATTTCTGAAACCACACTGATCCTCACCAATGTGATGCTCTGTACATGACTTCACCCTCTCAATCAATACTCCCCCTCCCAATACAACTTACCAGGTATACTCAAGATACCTCTGTAGTTAGAACACTCACCTTTATTCCCCTTGCCTTTATACAATGGCACTAAACATGCATTCTGCCAATCCTCAGGCACCTTACCATGATTTATACATACAATGAATATCTTTATGTAAGGCTTTCACAATCTCTTCTCTCTTCACCAAATCGCTCTTCATGACTCTCACTTTGCATACCACCCCGACCAAAACACCCTCCATCTGCCATTCTATCATCAAACATATCTAAAATCCTTCAAAACACTAACTCCATCTCCTCCTCACCTCATCACTACCTGTTATCACTTTTCCTTTTGCCCCCTTCATCGAAGTTCATCATTTGTTCTCTTGTCTTTTGCACATTATTTCCCACCTTCTAAAACATCATTTTAGCCTATCTAAAGTTTAATGATACTCTCTCATCCCTGCACCTTCCTCTTGACCTCCTGCTGCTTTGTCTTATACCTCTCCCAATCATTTGCACTCCTTCCCTGTAAGTACTGCCCAAGCACCTCTCTTTTCTCTCTCACCAGGAACTTTACTTCTTCATCCAACCACTCACTACCCTTTCTTATCCACCTACCTCCCACCTTTCACATGCCCCATGCATCTCTTGCACATGCCATCACTGTTCCCCTAAATACCCTCCATTCCTCACCCAATTCCCTTGCTTTTGCCATTCTCTACTCAATTTCTCCAGTACTTCTTCATACAAGTCTCCTTTTCAAGCTCACTCACTCTCACCACCCTCTTCTCCCCAACAGTCTCCTGTTTATTGAAAACCTTTACATATCTTCACCCTTGCCTCTTCAAGATAGTGATGATACATCCCACCAGTTAACTTTCTCAGCACACTTATATCCAAAAGTCTCTCTGTAACTCACCTAATAATTAATATGAGATCTAATACTGTCCTTTGACCATCTCTCCTACTCACATACATATAATTGTGTATGTCCCTCCTTTTAAACCAGGTATTTCCAATCATCTGTCTTTTTTCAGCACACATCTATATCAATTCATAACACTGAATACCCCATGTGTTCTAATCACACCATGAAGTACCACATACCTACTTTCATATCTAAATCACCCATCACCAATAAACTGTCTTGTTCATAAAAATTACTGACACATTCAGCTGTTCCCACAACACTTGCCTCTCATGATCTTTCTTCTCATGGCCAGGAGCATAAGTACCAATAATTACCCATCTCTCTCCACCCACTTTCAGTTTTACCCACATCTATCTAGAATCTACTTTCTTACACTCTATCACATATTCCAACAACTGCTTCAGGAGCAGTGCTACTTCTTCCTTAGCTCTTGTCCTTGCACTAATCCCTGACTTTACTTATAAGATGTTTCCAAACCATTCTTCTCCTTTACCTTTGAGCTTTGTTTCACTTAAAGCCAAAACACCCAGGTCTCAATCCTCAAACATAATACCTCTTTCTCCTCTCTTCTCATCTTGGTTATATCCACACACATTCAGACACCCCAGTCTGAGCCTTCAAGGAGGATAAGTACTCCCCATCTGGCTCCTTCTTCCATTTCCTCTTTTAGAAATTGAAATATAAGAAGGGGAGGGTTTTCAGGCCCCCACTCCAGACCCCTTTAGTCGCCTTCTATGACACGCAGGAAATAAGGAGGTATAATTCTTTCTCCCCTACCCAAGGTTTTTGTTTATGCACATATATTCCCTTGCCTCTGTTGTACAGGTGGCAAGTGGTGGAGAGAATTTTCTGTATCTTATCATTAATTGTTCCAAATTGCATGAAACCAAAAGCTAAAAGTAAGAACAGAAAGTTTGTACAATAATAAACTAAGGGCTCAAAAAAAAAAAGTTTTACAGACTTAACACAAACACAATGGGGAGGAGGAAAACGATACAAACTTACTACTTATCTTTCTATCTATATAACATCATTGACTCCTTTCCCAGTTTTCATGGTTTGATAAGATACATTCAGCCCCTATAAATAACTTCCATACATACTCAGCCCATGCCCAGACTGCTAAAGTGAAACATCTACCTCCACAACACGTTAGTGCTTCTTACTTGTTTACACAATCTCCTTAATATTGATCTTCAACATAGGTGGAATGGGAGCATTCTTGTAGCAATATGCATGAGCTCAAATGAGTTCACTGTGGTCATGGAAGTGTAACTGAGGGATGGAGGACTTTGGCCAACAGAAGGGAACAATGGTAAGGGTGGTGCAGAAGGTTCATCAAGGTCTGTTGGACAAGATGCATGTGACGGGTGGAGACAAGTGGGTCAAATTACTTCTACTGTGTAGAGGGTAAGGAAGAGAACCAGACAGGGAAAGCATTCGTGAGTTTGGGAAGAATGAGGTTATGCAGATGGTCTTCCGTTCTAATGCAAGTAGTTAAGACTCTTGTGCTAATGAAGAATAATGATACAATAGCTGGAAGATCTGATGTTGATACTAGTATGTTCCTTCAAGTTTAGCTTTACATCCACAGTGACATTAAGAACCTTGATAGATTGGACTAACTAGAAGGGGCCGGAGGCCTCATTAGACAGCTTTTTTTTTTTTTTTTTTTTTTTTTTTTTTTTTTTTTTTACTGGAAGCTCCAGTCATTGACAAAAGTCCACATCAAGGTTGGGCCTTAATTGAAATATAGAGAAAATTATGAAAAGGAAAAAGAAGAGACATGGGAATTTTGGATGAAGTGAAAAAGCTGCCTTTAAAAATTTGACAGGTTATAGTTATTGAGGAAGACATGAGAAGGTAAGGAGTTCCAAAGCTTTGAAGTGTAGAGAAAGAAACAGCTATCAAAACAGCCCACCCTGCAGTTGTTAATGGCCATACAGTAATCATGTGATGCAACAGCTTGCCAAGCATCACGAGGTCGACCTTGTAGTGGAGGCACATAAGCAGCCAGCCCTCGGGGGCAAAACCCAAAGTAATACTATAGAAGAGGGAAAGTGAGCCAACATTGCAGCACAGGGCAAGAGGGTCAAGTTTGGAAGTTAACCTGGGACAGTTTACAGTCACACCACTTTCAACTCAACTCTGTCAAGTAAGGATATAGAGCTAGAACAACCCCAGATGTGAGAGCAGAACTCCAAAGAAGCACGAATCAGTCCTTTCTATAAACTGACCAACTGTTCAGAAGAAAAGAACTTTCAACATCGAAACATGACACCCAGTTTCTTAAAAGGCAGACAGCTATTTCTGTAATATGGGGTTTCCAAGAAAGAGTGGATGTTACAGTAATACCAAATATGTTCATTAGTTAAGAGGCAGTGTTACAGAACTGTCAAAGGAGAGACGAGAGTTGTCAGGAGTTTTTGATAGAAGATGAGTGGAAATTGGGTCTTGGAAGCATTAAACTTTAACTAAATTCCATCTACCCTACTGAGATATCCTGTCCAAGTCTGAGTTTATTGAGGAAGCTGTGTCAAGATGAGATGCAGAATGAGCAAGAGAAGAAGCAGAACTGAAGGATGTGGATTAATGCAGCATTGAATCATCAGCATATGAGTGCAATTGGTTATTTGTGGAAGAAAGGAAATCATTGATAAAAAAGAGGAAAAGTGTAAGGGAAAGAAAAGAACCTCGAGTTACACCACTGCTGATGAAGAGAGGGGGAGATGCTAATCCATAAACAACCACAGAAACAGATCGCCCACAAAGGAAGCTAGATATGAAGGAGTAAAATGAAGGAGGGAAGCCATAAGAGGGGAGTTTGGAGATAAGATCCAGATGCCATAACCTGTCAAAAGCTTTGGATATATCAAGGGCACCTGCATAAGACTCCCCAAAATCTTTCAGAGATGATGACCAAACATTAGTAAGGTAGGAATGAATATCATCAGTGGATCTAGCCTTACGGAAGCCATACTGATGATCAGAGAGAAGGCTGTGAGATTCAAGGAGTCTAAAGATATAGGAGCTGAGAAGGGATTCAAAGGCTTTGGAAACTGTAGATGTCAAAGCAACAGGACGATAGTTAGAATGGTCAGAATAGTCACCCTTATTAGGGATGGGATGTATCAATGCATGTTTCCAAGAAGGAAAAGTTTTGGTTTTTATACAGATACAGAACAAACGAGAAAGCACAGGTGCAATTTCAGAGGCACATTCTTTCAGTACACTGGGAAGGATGTCAATGGGACCATAAGCATTACTTGTGTCCGGACAAAGAGGCGCTTTTTAGACAGTCCGAAGAGATTATGAGAAGGGGCATAGATTAGTAAGAGGAGCATCAGGGGGTGAAGAAATGTTACAGTCATCAAAGGTGGGGTTAGAGGAGAAATGGGAACGAGAGAGAGTTGCTTTGTCTTTGGGAGAGAGAGCTATTGTACTATCAATACAGAAAAATGAAGGAAAGGTAGAGCAAGAGAAATTGTCTGAGAAGCCCTTAGTTAAGGGCCAGAAAGACCTATCATTGGATGATAAGGAAAGCTTATCACACTTCCTTTGAGTAAAGGAACACTTTGCTTCACATATAATGTACTTGCAATGATTACATGCAGTGACAAAAGCTGAATTAGAATCAGTGGAAGGAGAGTGTTTCCATGCCTGATATGTCTGATCCCTTGCCTAAATGGCCTCAGAACAGGGACTGTTGAACTATGGATTGAAAGAACAGGTCGTCTTGAAGGAAGAAGGGATAAATGGTTCCATTCATACAAGAATAACCTCTGTTATGCATTTGGTGGAAATAGAATCATCATCACAAAAAGGACAGTAATATACTCAAGGAAAGTCAAAAAAGAATTTGCATAAGTTATTCCAGTCAGCTTTGTTGAGATGCCAGTATCTATGCTTACAGGGGGCTTTTGGAGGGGGAGGTGCCATTAAAATAGATACTGTTAGGAGAGTGTAATCAGATGAATCAACTGGGGGCAAGACTGTGCACTTAAAGTGGGATGGACTAGAGGTGAAAAACAGATCTAGATTAAAGTAATCCTTTGATTTAACAGACCCTGATATAACAGATTTTGGATTTAACAGACCAGGCAAATAATCATACATTAATCAATAATAAAAATTGAAAAAAATTAAAAAATCTCAAATGCTGCACAATTCGCTTTCATATCGTATACTCGCTTTGTTTCGGTCTCAGTCTGCCTCAAGCTATTGTGCAGTCGGTATAGATAATTGTAACTTTATTTATAACATAATTTTGCAATCCTTACAATTCAAAATGGCATCAAGAGATAGAGGAGATAAAAGAAAGTGTGTGAACTGTATATTGTATCAGAAAAAGGTAACATTCGATTTAACGGACTTTCAGCATTAACGGACACCCTTCCCCCTAATAGTAGGTTAAATCGAGGGATTTCTGTAATAGGAAAGTTGTCACAGTGGTCAGGAATATGGGTAGCATGGGAGATAATTTGTTCTAAATCAGGGAGAATGGAGAACCTGAGGGCTTCAATCCCTCCACCATCCGTGAGAGAGGAATTCAACCATTTCCCATGGCGAACGTTGAAATCCCCGAAGTAGAGGCTTTCGGCATGAGGGTGAGAGGATGCCACAGTCTCATGGCAGGAGTTTAGATACTCAAAG
The DNA here is from genome assembly GCA_038088735.1 of Panulirus argus. Classification (NCBI taxonomy): domain Eukaryota; kingdom Metazoa; phylum Arthropoda; class Malacostraca; order Decapoda; family Palinuridae; genus Panulirus; species Panulirus argus. The sequence continues at coordinate 5,596 of JAYMFT010165392.1, read as the reverse complement.
AAAGATATACAATTTGTAGAATTAGGAGAGCAACAGTCGAAACAGGTAAAGTGTGGCAGTTAGGAGACAGACCTTGTGCCACATTAACATCAAAGTTTTGGGACTCGAGGTCCTTAAGGCCTGCATCAGTAGTGATGATGGTGATGTGGTGGGTGGTGATCCACTTCTAGTCTGCTGTAGGTATTCTGAAGGGCAAATTATTTTGGAGAACTGATGTCAATCCCCGTACCCAGAGTAAAGTTATCAATGCACTTCCAACAAGCAGGTATGTCCATCAGAGAATCAGTGATAATGATGAAGATGTACAAAGATCCCATTTGTGTCCTGTAGGAAGCCACAGGTGAGCAGCTGGATGGTGGAGATGAACCTTAAAAGTCTACAAGCAATAGAATGTGACTATGCAGCTCAAGGCTGATGATTAGGTTGTAGGTGACGAGACCCACAACAGTTTTTAATTTCTCTCTATTAAAGAACATAAAGTCCAGGAAGCAGACAAGACACTGGATGAAACAGATCATCGCATTTTCTGCTGAAGATCCATGATACGTGCAATGTCTATTCACAAAGTAAAAGTGAGGAAAAGGGGTGAAATGATGGAATGTGGCAGTGAGATATGGTGGCTAGTGGCAAGCCTGTTTGCAGATGATAATGGGTTTGCTGAGAGTGAAGAGGAGTTGCTGAAGGTTGTAAGTAAGTTTTATGATACACGCAAGCATAGGCGATTGAAGGCAAATGCAAGTAGAAGTAAAGTAATGGTGTTTAAAAGGAAACAATGAAAGTATAGATTGTGTAAAACCAAACAGAGTGAAAGAAGAAAGCGTACTAAACAGTGCTTTGGATATGGGGGGAAAAAGACTGGAAAAGGCGAGAGAATTTAAGTATTTATATGTCTTGGGTAAGTTTGGTGATATGGAAGAAGAGACAAGGGAGAGAGCAGTACTGGGTAGAAGACTCATTGGGTCCCTTAATCGAATAATGAAGGGTAGAGGTGTATGTATGGAAGTGAAGAGAGGATTAAAGGACAGCATAATCCTCCCATACCTTTCCCATGCAGCCAAAACATGAACATGGAATGAGTCAAAGAGGTCAAGAATCCAGGCAATGGAAATGAGCTATCTGAGAGGAACATATGGTATGACTAGATGGAATGAAGAAAGAAATAAAGGAATGAATGAGAGAGTGATATGGCAGTGAATGCAAAGGGTACGAATTGTGGAGTGGTAGAGTGGATGAAACATAATACTCTGAGGTGGTTTGGGGATGTGGAAAAGACTGTAAGAATGGGAGTTTACATGGATAGTGTATGCTAGGACAACTGGAGGGGTTGGTGCGCGAGAAAGATCACCTGTGACATGGTCAAATAGAGTGAACAAACACTGGAGGGGGAGAATTGGAGGAAGAATGTGTGAAATGATGTATGCATGGGAGGCATGTAAGGACAGATAAATGGAGACTCTTTTGCCGGGGCCATCCCCTTGCTGAGAGTTCCCGGAGGGAACAGGCATCAAAGATATAGATGGATGGATAAATAGATAGACAGATCAAACATACAACTTTCAGAAAGTATGTTGAGGATCAGAGTGATGGCAATAGGTCATATATAATTCACGGAGACATAGTGGGCTTTGTGACTTCAGTATGCATGTACACACATGAAGTCTTCCAAACATGAAAGCCTTTTCATTAGTGCTGAGGACTGCTGATGGAGCAGAAAGGTATGGCTGACTAATGAAAACATGTCTTGTAGGGTTTCTAGGGTAAGTTAATGGGTGTAGTGAGTACTTAAGCCCAAGGCTATGGAACCATATTGCAACTTCAAATGATGGCTCTATGTCTAAAGGTGAAGGGTTGAAAAGTAGGGCAGGGACAGGTCGTGTCAAGGTGAAGGATCTTTTTCCATTAAGCAACAGCATGTGGTTTTGTTAGTAAGCTGAACCGATTCAAAAATGGAGATATGGAACATAACAACACTAGTACATAAGGGTTGGTAGGTACTAGTCAGCCATATCAATTAAAATATGAACATGAATGTTCCAAATGTGAGTGGAAAATTTAACAACTTGAAATGAAATATATCCATCTGTGAGCGGAGTGGTGTGGGGGGGGGGGCTTCACTTGGCCCCCTTCTCTGTTCCTTCTTTTGGAAAAGGGAAAACAGGAGGGGAGGATTTCCAGCCCCTGCTTCATCCCCTTTTAGCCGCTTTTTACGATACGCAGGGAATGTGTGGGAAGTATTCTTTCTCCCCTATCCCCAGAAGGGGGCCAAGTGAGGATTTTCCCTCTGGGGCTCGGTCCTCTGTTCTTGGCGCTGCCTTGCTAATGCAGGAAGTGGCGAATATGTATGAAAAAAATATATATATACCTCACAGACACAGGGGTTGGCAATGCTATTTCCTGTGGGGCAGGGTGGTATCAGGAATGGATGGAGGCGAGCAAGTATGAATATGTATATGTATGTATATATGTATATGGTGGTATGTATATGTATGTATTGTGCATATATGTGCATGTATGTATATATATGTGTGTATGTGAGTGAATGGATGATTCTTCGTCTGTTTCCTGGCACTACCTTGCTAACGCGGGAAACAGTGACCAAGTATAACAAATATAAATAAATAGTGTAGTAATCTACTATCAGTAACATTAAAATCTGAAAACACAGCTAATTTGGTTCATGATCCCGGACGCTGAAATTAAGAGGCATCAGTAACATGGCTTACACTAGTGTTTCTCTCTAAAAGGAGCAAGATGGATGATACATAAAGCAATCATTAGAGTATACAAGTATGCACCTGTGGGAAGTAATTATCCGGAGATGGGGTTCCCAAACTCATCCCAGTAGGAAGGTAAAGAGTAAGGTATAAGAGTGAATGTTTCAACTACAGAGGTAGAAGTGTTTTGAGAGTACTTAGTAAGTTGTATGGAAGAGTAGTGATTGAATGGGTGGTGTCATGCACAGAGCATCAGAGTAAGGAAAAACAATGTTATATCAAGAGTGGTAAAGGATGTGTGGATCAGATGTTTGCTCTGAAGAATGCATACAGAAATACAAAGAAAAACAGGATGATTTGTATGTGGTATTTATGGATCTGAAAAAGTATATGATGCTTTGTGGAAGGTGTCATGAAAATATGTTGTACGAGAAAACAGCTATAATCTGTGAGGAGATTTTATCAAGGTAGTAAAGTGTACATACTAGTTGGAAGAGAGGAGGATGAGCGGTTCCAGATATCTGGTAGTGGACTGGCAGCGAATGGAACAACAGAAATGGAAGTGAGTCACAGGGTGGGGGAGGGGGCAACGATTCTGGGAGCAATGAAGAATGTGTAGAAAGAGAGAATGTTATAGCGGAGAGCAAAAATGGGTATGTTTGAAGAAATAGTAGTTCCAACAATATTATATGGCTGTGAGGCATGGGCCATACATAGGGTTGTACGAAGGAGGGTGGAGGATGTGTTGAAAATGAAATGTTTGAGGACAATATGTGGTGAGGAGGTTTAACCAAGTAAGTAATGAAAGGGTAACAGAGATGTGTGGTGATAAAAAGAGCATGGTTTAGAGAGCAGAAGACAGTGTCTTGAAATGCTTTGGATTTATGGAGGAAATGAGTGAGGAAAGGCTGAGAAAGAGGATATATGTGTTAGAGGTGGAGGGAACAAGGAAAAGTGGCAAACCAAATTGGAAGTGGAAGGATGCAGTGAAAAGAGTGTTGAGCGATCAGGGCCTGAATATGCAGGAAACATCATCGCCACACCCTGCGTCAGTGAGGCAGCACCAGGAAACAGACGAAAAGGCCACATTCACTCAAAATATCTCTAACTGTCATGCATAATGCACTGAAACCAAAGCTCTCTATCCACATCTAGGCCCCACAAACCTTTCCAAGGTTTACCCCAGACGTTTCACATGCCCTGGTTCAGTCCACTGACAGCATGTTGACCCCAGTATACCACATCGTTCCATTTCACTCTATTCCGTGCAAGCCTTTCACCCTCCAGTATGTTCAGGCCCCAACAGCTCAAAATCCCTTTCACTCCATCCTTGCCCCTCCAATTTAGTCTCCCGCTTCTCCTTGTTCCTTCCAACTCTGACATATATATCCTCTTTGTTAACCTTTCCTCACTTATTCGTTCCATATATCCAAACCATTTCAACACACCATCTTCTACTCTCTCAACCACCTTTTTTTTTTCTCTCTGTACTACACATCTCTCTTACCCTTACATTACTTACTCGATCAAACCATCTCACAACACATAGTGTCGTTAAACATTTCTTTTCCAACACATCTACTCTCCTCCGTACAACCCTAGCTAAGGCCCGTGCCTCGCAACCATATAATATTGATGGAACTGCTTTTCCTTCAAACATACCCATTTTTGCTCTCAGAGATAGCGTTCTCTTTTTCCACACATTTTTCATCGCTCCCAGAACCTTCACCCCTCCTCTACCCTGTGACTCACTTCCGCTTACATGGTTCCATTCGTTATCAAGTCCACTCCCAGATATCTAAAACACTTCACTTCCTCCAATTTTTCTCCATTCAGACTTACATCCCAACAAACTTGTCCATCAACCCTGTTGAACGTAATAACCTTGCTCTTATTCATATTTATTCTCAACTTTCTCTTTTCACACACTTTTCCAAACTAAGTCACCAACTTCTGCAGTTTCTCACTCGAATCATCCCTCAGTGCTATATCATCGGCGATCATCAGTTCACTCACTTCCCAGGCCCTCTCTTCCCTAACAGCCTGCTTACTTGCCTCTCTCTCCAAAGCTCTTGCATTTACCACCCTAACCGTCCCAATCATAAACAAATTAAACAACCATGGGGACATCACACACCTCTGTCGCAGACCGACCTTCACTAGGAACCAACCACTCTCCTTTCTTCCTACTCGTACACATGCCTTACACCCTTGATAAGAAATTCTTACTGCTTGTAGCAGCTTACTTTTCACACCACATATTCTTAAGACCTTCCACAAATCATCTCTGTCAACCCTATCTTATGCCTTCTCCAGATCCGTATATGCTCCATAAAAATCCATCTGTTTTTCTAAGTACTTTTTGCGTACATTCTTCAAAGCAAAAGCCTGATCCACACATCCTCTACCACATCTTAAACCACACTGCTCTGTACATGCCTTCACCCTCTCAGTCAATACCCTCACATAGAGTTTTCCAGGAATATTCAACAAACTTATACCTATTTAGTTTGAACACTCACCTTTATCCCCTTTGCCTTTGCAAAATGGCACTATACATGCATTCCGCCAATCCTTATGCACTTCACCATGACCTATACATACGGTGAATATTCTTACCAGCCAACACAGTCACCCCCTTTCTTAATAAATTCATCTGCAATACCATCCAATTCCGCCGTCTTGCCGGATTTCTTCTTCCACAAGGCTTTCACCACCTCTTCTCTTTTCACCAAACCACTCTCCCTGACTCTCTCACTTCGCACACCACCCCGACCAATACGCCCTGCATCTGCCACTTTATCATAAACACATTCAACAATCCTTCAAAATACTCACTCCATCTCCTCCTCACTCCATCACTCCCTGTTATCACTTCCCCC